>JAMQGT020009532.1:0-17762 GCA_024447675.2 Pterophyllum scalare | reverse complement strand
AAAGTTGTTTTATGTATCTTATGTATAGTATTGCAGATTTGTTGTAGCTTTGGATCTTTAGAGTTTTTTGGTTTAATGAGAATGAATCTATATTTTGGTGGGGAGTAAAACGGACTGGTACTTATATAGTGCTTTTCTACTCTGAAAGCATGCCCAAGGACACTTCAGTTCATAGACTGGAAGAGCCGGGGATCAAACCACCAACCTTCCAATTCAATTGCACTCTCTGCCTCCTGAGGCACAGTCATATATAAAAGCTCTGCTAGGGCTGGAAATGAGCTTTAGTTAGAAAGGCTGCAGCAGCGTCCTGCTCTGCATGTTAAACTGCATCGTCCCTGTCAAACAACAGTGCGGATATTTAACATAAATGTTATGGACCTGCTGTCAGCTTTTACTATGAACACCAGTTTCCACTTAATAATAGCCATGAAAACCATGTTTATAGATGCACCACACAGAATACATTAAACTCTTACATTATTAATGATGGTTATTACAAAGTGTTACCAACCCAACAAGAAAAAAAAGAACTTTATTAGAAAAAAGAAAAAATAATTTATTAAAGCCAAGAGGTGGGGATGAGCTAACTTTGAGACTGTTTCTGAAGTCATTAGCAATGGATCCTACCCCGGCTAATCCTAATTATGACTATAATTTACAATTTAACCCCATTTCTTATTAAATATGAGCTGAAACAAGAGCTTGAGCCGTGAAGTCATCGCTTATAGAGTTTACAGAGGTCACAGAGCTAACGAGCCGCAGGATGTTTTCAGTCAGGAAGGAGTCGCCCCCTGCTGGTTTTTGCAAAGACCGCAGGTTTAAGGCTTTGCTTTTCAGATGCAGAAGCTACATTCAACTATATGACTAACACATCAATAATATTTATGTAAAAAAAAAATCAGGTTACAGATACGATGAACACTTTTTTTTATATTGATTCAAAGTGAATTTCACATCCGCAGGATCTCGTTATCTTTGTTGGGTCATGAATAAATAATGATGCTGAGTCAGCTTCTTTTAATGTAAATGAATAAAAGGTTTCACACAGGTTGGCAGCTGATTGAGGAAACCTGCAGAGCCCTGTGTTCATAACCACAGAGGGTAAAAGGCATCACAGGGAGCAGATGTGCTGTTTCCTTTTAAAATCAGAAAATCTAAGAGGTCAGATGTATTTTACAGAGAGGGACAGACGTGGAACGCTCACGTGAGAAACCCAGAGATGAAATCACTTTAAAGTGAAGCAAACACCAGCTGCAGGAGGGAGATTTTTCCCAAAGAGCTCCTCGAGGCAGATATCTGTCTCCTCCTGCTGCGAGCTGCCAGTTCAGAGTTCAGACGGCATTAAGGAGCCGGTTACCCCGTCAGCACTCTGAGCTGGCCGAGAAATTGGATGGAAAACAAATATCTGGCAGCATTTTTCTCCACAATCCTGCTGATTCAGAGATAATAAGACTCTGGGGTTGAGTTGTAAAGCTTCCTCACGTGTGCGCGTCAACTTTTATTTGTTATTACTTCATAGAGACGAGCTTCTTAAAGGCCAGGAAATGATCTCTGAGCGTCAGACTGCAGGTCTGCACTCATTGATTTTTAATTAAAGCTGCATCATGTGACCAGCAGAAGAGTGCTCGTCCGTCCTGATGAAGAGGAGCTGCATGTTCTGCGTTTAATAAATCTGTGAACATGGAAAGATGAAACGTGAAGATCTTCACACGCGGAGACAAGGTGCCATTAAAAATGCGTCTGAAGGGTCAAACTTTCCATTGAGCTCGTTTCATCATCCCGAGCATAATAAATAATGGCATTCCTAATATCAGACGTCAGCAGGTTGTCTCTGTTTTATTCTGCAGTGTTTAATTAATAAACATGCCTCTTTATTAGGGACAGATGCCACAAACAGCTGCTTCACATGTTATAATGAAGGAAACAGAAGCCCAGCATGTGACGACTTTCTAAAGAATAACTCATCCTCAGATTATTTCAGGCATGTCTGAACCAATGAACATCAGCATCTGTGCCCGTCATGGCCGCAGTCTTCGTCCCTGCCCTGTCCTAACCCTCAGGGCTGTGATACAACAACACAATCTGGAACCAACGTTCAGTGATGATCCTACAGTCACACTGGGGCAGGCGGTGGTTGGAGACCACGGCACGAACAAAACTGTTATGACCACGTGAAATCTCGCCGCCTTTGAAATGGCTGTTTTGAAAATGGGGACCAGGTTTGCGCCCACTCACGACCAGCTCCCGTCTTCAAAGCAGCTTTGATTCTGCAATATGGTGATAAGATGGAGTCAGTCTGCTATCAGGCTGCAATTACACGCAATAACGCGCCGATTAGCTGGATAAATCAGCAGAAATCACAGGTCTGTTGCTGCCTACATACACAGAAAACAGCTTACATTCAGAGTCCGGCCGGAACCGCAGAGATATGAAACTGAATTCCAGAAATTCCTCCACAAATACTCGTGTAGCTCCTGCAGGATGGCGACTTAACTTACAAATGACATATGCACTCAAATACCTGGTTTTTATATAGTAATCGTATAGTTATATAGTAATATAACCAGAATGCAGCCCATTGGCATAGACGCAGCAATTATCTGCAGACCATCACCAAACTGTCAGAGTGACTGCAGTCGGTCTGAGTTGGACTGTTTGGAGACAGGTTGCCTCTCACCTGGCACCCATCATTCAACCATCGCTATGAATTATGGGATGGAATTATCTCCATTCCTTTCATAAAAGAAGCTCCAGTGTCTCATCTGCCAGGAAGAGGAGGTAAAAAAGGAAGCATTGAAGCCCTTTGGCTGCAGAGGCTTGAGTCTCACTTCACTCACTCTGGAAGCTTCTGAAGGCAAACTGACTGTTTGAACACACCCTTAGTTTTCTGGCGTCTCACTCTAGTTGCCCTCCCTGCTTTGTGTCTGTCCTGATTGTTCTCACCTGTTAATGATGTTCAGCTGTGTCTCATTCCCCACCTGTCACCAGTTTCCCATCAGCCCTCAGTGTGTGTGTGCACAGTGGGGTTTCCTCTGTCCTGTTTGGTGCCTGTAATATTTCTTCAGATTGAATCCTTGAATCATCGTGTTTCCCATGTTGGATTTGGTTTCTTGGACTTAAATTAGTATTAAAGCTCACTTTTGGCTGGTTGGAGTTTCCTGCCTCCATTTGGGGTCCTTTAAAATCTCCAGTGCATGCAGTCCTCAGACTGGACGTGTTGGTGAATCTAAAACATCCACAGAGAGAACAGAGTCTGTGGATCTGCTGCTGATCAGGTGAACATGACGGAGGCTCCTGCGATCGATATGTGGCGGATTACTCACTAATCTGCAGATAACCTACAAAGACTGGATCACCTCACTCACACACACACACACACACACACACACACACACACACACACACACACACACAGCTGATTTTATCTGCTTGATAAATTTAATCCAGTTCAGACTGAACAGAGTAAATAATCCTCCTCACAGAATATCTGAATCACAAACATTTTTTCACGAGTTGTATTTTTTTAAATTTATAACTTACTTTTAGAGGCCGTGTTTAAATTTTTCGCTGTTGGAACAAAGGAATTATCAGCTTTGGGGATAAAGTATTTCTCATCGGATCTCAGACGGCTCATTAGCAAAACTCAACTCGAGAAGTCTAATTTTTGTTTGCTAAAAACAGCCCAGCAAGTCAGTGAAAGTTTATTGGAGTGCTGTGGATGTGCAGAGAGCCTAAAGTGAACTTCTGCAGTGAGAAACAGTGCAGCATCTCTGATTTTAAAGAAAAAAAACACCAAAAAATTCAGTTCCGCAAACTTTGGCTGTGCCATCAGTGTCTGCGATAACGCTGGTATAAATGTTTACGTGATCAGAAAACGTGTCATCTCGGCACGTCAGTGATACGACTACAGTTACTGTACACCCCAGCATGCACGACAACCAGCTGAGCCCAGGCACGTCCGACAGCGAGAGCCGCGGCTGCCCCCGATGGCCATTTAGCACCTAAAAGGAGCTGCTTCAGCATCCTCCAGCAAAGCACAATACCGTGCAAAATATGCAAACTGCTATGGGTGGGATCGACCACCGAGTCCCACCAGCCAGTGAAGCAGGAGCAGCAACTGGTGTGACACAAAGCTCATAAACGAGCCGACGAGCGTCGCTGGAGGAAAGTCACTGATGCGGTTGCACGGTGGAAAAGCAGGAGGCGACCCAACGTGCAGCACTCCAGGTAGGAAACACTTTACGCTTCCTGTGACAGTGAGTGACAGGCTGCTGCTGAGTTATTTTATTTTTAATTCCCATTGAAAACACTGCCGAGGCTGCTTTTGTGCTTACAGCTGCCTTACGCTGTGTCACTACTGTTGCACTGTGATGCTGCTCTGCTGCACCATGTCTCAGTATATTCACGCTTCAGATTAGGTGGTGTGTCGTCAGTGACAGGAGCTCGTTGGAACAGAAGGATGGAAAATGAAATTCACTATGTTTGCACTGATAACTTCTGCCTGTGAGCTCCAAGCATCAATTAACCATCCGGCACTTTCCCCTCTATCATCAGAAATATCGTTATTGCAAGTTTAACTGAAATATCGTGATATGATTTACAGTGATATCGCCCACCTCTACTGCAAACATCTGCTCACATTCAGTGCACGCTGAGAGGCTGGTTCTCTAATTCCTGGTGTCACACAGTCTGCTGATTGTTTTACTCCCTTTAAAAGCAGGAGGCTGTGGGAGATTAAGCCTGAAGATTTCCCTTTAGAGGAAGAGACTGTGCTGATAAAGAGGGCGAGCTCTGCTCGGGGTGATGCTGGACGACCGCTGTGCCGTTCATTTCATCCGATCGCTCTTCAAAAGCCGGCACAAATCAATGATCTGGGCTCCATCCACGTGGAAACATCGGGCAACTGTTTGGTGTTAAAGATGCACCCTGGCAGCGCCGTGTCCTTTAATAATCCGCTAAAAACCGCAGCACATAAATGTCAGGACGCATCCTAACCGGTGAGCTGTGAAGAGTCATCAGATCGCTGGAAATGTCAGTGAGATTATTCAGAGAGCAATCAGCACCACCGCATACTCTAATTAACTCCTTTCAAGCTTCTCTGACTCAACAGTTTGCTCTGCTGCTCGGGTCTGCGGGTTCTTTAGTTTTAGGTGAAACAGTAAAGTTTGATGTCACCCTCCATCACATCAGATTTATTTACGGTTTACTTATTAAAAGTGGTATCATGGACATACAGAACACAGTTGGTGGGAGATTAATGAGGAAGGTTTGCACAGAAAGTCACAGAAAGAGGAGCGAGCAGATGCTGCGCAACAGAAAAACTACCACAAACAACCTGAATCCAGCTGTGCCAGCTGCACGCCCACAGACAAAGATTAGAGCGACGTAAACCCGATGTTTCCATGCAGCAGGTGGTGGCAGAGGACCGGTCACAATAGATTTTTACCTTTGTTTGATTTTTAGGCTAAAGCCTGCAGGAATCTGCTGTTAAACTCGACATTCATATTTCTGCTTCTGAATGAGCTACTTTGGTTTTAACTGCTGAATCTTCAAGGCCAAAGAAATCCAGCAAACGTCACCTTCAGTCACCAGTAATGCAGTGACCAAATGAACCTATTCAAAGCAATGACATGCATTCATCACTACAAAAATCTGGGGCAATTTTTCCAGCTTTGAGAGATGCTCTGATTGGACCTCAGTCCTACATGGACACAACAGCATCAGACCATCATCGCTTCAGTTTTTGCCGTCATACCTGTTTTCACCTCTTAGATGTGTGAAGCATGTTTGCTGGATATTAATGCCAGCAATTCTTTGAAATATAAAAGTCAAAGTTGGCTGCTGAGATGTTAAGACCCATCCGTGTTTTCCACTTGCTTCTGCTTTTACCGCTCTGTCTTTCCCTCCTCTCTTGATTCTGCCTTTTCCAAAAAGTGTAAATCATATTTTTTTAAGGGAAATTTGACTCAAATTACAAACAACATCCATCAAAACAGAACAGAACTGTTCGTGCCAACGGTGGAAACAACAAATGTGTTTCACCACTCGAGGCAAAAACCCACTGTGGAGGAAAACCAGGCTGCAGGGGAGGAGACATCCGGAGACCCAAATGTTAGCAAATGACTCCACCGGACAACTCACCGACCGCACTGCACGTGACAGGAAGAGCAAACGGTGGCTGGAAATTATTGATGCGGCCTCAGTTAGGGTTCAGCTACCAATAAAACGTCACGATAAATATCGGTATTGCACATTCCCTACAAATACTGTGAGATAATTCTGAGGTAGGAAGAGCGTTTAAAACGAAACCTCTGACCACCACCCGCTGCAGGTGAACCTGACCCCTCTGGTCCCTGATAATGCAGCAGTTTGGAACTTTTCCATCTTCTTCACCTGAGATTATCTTACCTGCCTCCCTGGAGAGCTGCATGAAGGCGTCCACACCCTTCTCCCCGTAACTGCCCTCCGACGCCACCGTGGAGACGTAGTTCCAGCCCATGGCCTTGACGATGTCCACCATGGCCTGAGCCTGGAAGCTGTCCGGAGGGACGACCCGAGAGAAGAAGTCGTACCGCCGGTCGTCGCTGAGCTCCGGCGCCGTGGAGGCGTAGCTGATCTGAGGGATCTGGAGGAAGAGAGAGAGGAAGAGAAGGAAATATTAGGATACGGGAGATTTCATGAAGAAGAGGATCAGACTGTCAGTATAAATCTCATGAAGGTGAAACAAAAGTTGGAGGTGATTATTTAATCACTGAGTCCACCATGTGATCATTTATTAGTGGACGGTTTCCTGCGTGGAGGGCAGGTTTGGGTTTCTGGGTGTTCACGTGTTTAAAGCTGAATACCGTCTCACGTAAACATCACAGAACGGCATTAATGACTCCAGCTGAAGGAGACATTTCTGTTTATTTATGGCAGCAAAAATATAGGACATGACTTTTGAAAGCTGCATGTGAACATGTTGCTGTGAATCTTCAGAGGGAAGACGGGTGTTCGTGCTGCTCTGATGGTAAAGGCTCAAAAAGTGCTCACATTATTCAGTTAGTGATGATTAAAAGGAGAACATTCAAGGAGGTTTGGAGAAACCATCTTTTATCTACAGTGTTTGACTCGACCTGTTTTGGACCTGCACCACGTGGACCTGGTCCTTCGAGGGTCTGCTCAGATGTGCCTGAACAGAAACCTGTTTTCCGCCTTCACGCTGACTCGGGCCTGTTTGCTCTTCACTTCAGTTTAATCCCATCAGGATTCAGTCCTGACTCTGACTTGGATCTGAATTCCTTGGACTGGAGCTCAGTAAGTACCTGAATTAGAGAAGCTGACAGACTCTAATGTAATCTAACTTGGACTGTTTGAGCTGAATGCAGGCGTCAGGCGGCTGATTCCTGCCCGCCGATCAGCCAAAGACATTAAAGGATTCACCAGAAAGCGTCTGATGAAGCTTAATTTAAGGGAATGTTGCTGATGATGGAAAATTCTGTTTGCTGGAAAAGGTGAAGATGAGGTGTGTGAGGGATCGGTCCTGTGATCCCCTCAGGCTCGAGGTTTATGTACCAACCTCTGAACTTCTTATTTTTCAGATAAACAACTTCAATCTTACAAATCTGTGACTTCTTGTTTGTCTTTACTGCACAGAAATGTTTTTCTTCCATTTTTAGATTGAATTTAATGGCTTTAATTTAAATGCATATCTATAAATAAACAGATCAGCTGGTGAATTATAAACTAAATTCAATTTTCACTTCTTTTTACATTTATGAGACAATTATTCATTCTGAATATCACATTATTTTATATATGCTTTATTTTATTAATAGTTTTAATAACACATTATCCCTATCCCAGCTGTCATAGGGTGAGAGGCAGGGTACACCTGTACAGGTTGCCAGCCTGTCGCAGGTCATTATACACCAATTTATTATATTTGATTTATAGTTTTCAGATACATTTAACATTTTTACTTTATATATTTCATTATTATGACATTTTAGAAACAGTTGTGAGAATATACAGCCATATTATTTTATTAACATCTATATTTTTGGCCTTTTTTAAAAGTGCACAGTGAGGAGAGGCAGGAAGGTGAGCAGACAGCTGCAGGGGAGGGGTCACAGGTCAGAAACCACAGGCAGACATGGTCGCCTGCTCATCCACTGAGCCACCATGGCGCCCTTTTTATTAATATTTTAACGATATATTTTCTGCTTTTTACAATTTCAGTGTAGTTTATGGATTTCTTGAAGATATATTTTAAAAGATTTTATTAATAGCTCTTTATTCAGCTGTTTCACTTATGTCATAAAGATCTGCAGAAAGTGTAATAAATATTTTAACTATTTGTGATAATATTTGGTGCCTTTGAAAAAAAAACTAATTTATTTATTTTTTGTACATTTTTCCACATTTGCAGAATTTACCAGACCACTTCTAAAACATTTTATTATGGTTGCTCATACAATATCCAAACTTTTTATTGATGTTCATGAGGCATTTTATTAAATTCTTTATTATTATTATGACTTTTTTTTATGACTTTCTGCTGCTCTGCTCTTTATCAGGTTGAGCTGCAGGTTAATGAGGCCTCATTAATATTAATGATCATTCATTCTGTTGCTTAGCTGCTGATATAAACTAAAGTTATTGATTGTCCAAACAGGATGCACCTGCATAAAAAAAATATTCAGGGTGAATATTAAACGTGAGGTCAGCAGAATGAGGCGAGACAGCAGGAACTGAAATCACAGGTTCTATGAGCGCGGCGAAGCTGCAGGATGAAGCTGCAGGATGAAGCTGCAGGATGAAGCTGCAGGATGAAGCTGCAGGATGAAGCTGCAAGATGAAGCTGCAGGATGAAGCTGCAAGATGAAGCTGCAGGATGAAGCTGCAGGATAAAGCTGCAGGATGAAGCTGCAGGATGAAGCTGCAGGATGAAGCTGCAGGATGAATGTAAAGCTCAGAGAGGAGTTCTACTGACACAGGAAGATCTGCTGCTTTACACAAGATCTTCGGTCCAGCTCCAGAAACGGACTCTGTTCTGGTTCATTAAAGTCTGATAGTCTGTGAGGATGTCTGTGAGAGTCTGTAAGAGGATGGTGTGACTTTATCTGCTGCAGTGAGCATCAGAACGAAGACTGAAGGACTCCCTCAGCCTCAGGAACTTTAAGAATCCTGCATGGGGAAAGTGTTTGCAAACAGATGCTTCAAATTTAAAATAAATGAAAATTATATGCTACCCTCAAACTTCAAACCTTTACAGGATAAAATCTTTACTGATGTTCACCAAGATCAAAAATAAATCAGCTGAGAAATCAGAGAGGGAAGGCGTTTCTTCTGCCTGGTGAATGTGACTCAGAGCCTGATTGTGGTTTTCCAGTTTTTTTATGAACATCCTCGAGACGCTGAAACTAAACCCAGCTTGAAGCTCCCAGAGTGACTCAAACCGCTGTCAGTCTCCAGTCCTTCTGCAAACACCTCCGAGCACCTCCGGTATTCATTTTTCAGTTTGATAATAGAATATCTCTGTGATGATCCCTGACATAGAGGGGTTAAAGTGGCAGTTGGCAGGTGGGGGAACCCTAAGTTCCAGTGTAGCAGAGAGAAATGACTCCATTAGAAACAAGTCACATCATTTCTGCTGTGAGCTGCTGCAGATCCACTTTAATCTCTGCTAATCACTGTCATTTCAAAAAGAGTCCCCGCCCACTTCCTGCTCAAATCTTAGATTGATATGGGGGAGCCAATCAGAAGGAAGCTGTCTGTCTGAAGGCAGCACTAAAGTCCAGAGAAAGAAGATGTGGAGCTTTGTGTTGATGTTTGTGATGTTCTCACTGTATTTATTAGTTTTAGCTTTAGGTGCATTTCTATCAGATGATGTTTTAGTGACCTGAGCTCACCCTGCAGGCACCCCGGTGTGCAGGTATCCCTGTTACTTCCTGTGTAGTACATCCAGTTGTTGGCGTGATGACAGCAGATGTGTTTCTGATGTTCAGGAACGAGTGTGAATCTTTGAAAGAGAGAAACGCTCCTCTCTGTCCTCTGGCTGATTGGACTCATAAGCGGCTCGGTCTGATGGCATCTTCCTCTGGACGTGGAAAGGTCAGCACCCTGACAGCTTCAATAAAACACAACCTGCTCCACGGCGTGCCGACCGCCAAATCCCACATTGATCCGAGACAGCGAGGTGGGGCACGCAGACCTGAGCTGGGAGGTGATGACTGGCCACGACTACGAGACAGGAAAGGCGAGGAGAGAGGGAAGGACGAGTGAGGGCGAGAAAGACAATTGGAGCGATCGAGCATCGATCGGAGGCCCTGAGAGGAATACGAAGCAGCCGGAGTCACGCAGAGCAGAGAACAGCGGCGTGGCGGCCTCAGCGATGCGCCGCCACGCTCACTGGCATTTCCACCTGACATTTACACACCGAGGCGACGGCAGAGGACTTCAAGTTATTGACCTTCTGCTCATCGCTGATGTCTATTAATGAGAGTTTGCATGGCAGGACAGCGCCACTCAAGGCTTTGAGGCTAGCATGTGAGACCTGACCTCTGACCCCCCTGATGGTCCTCCCGAAGGTTCAGAACATCAGTATGGATATAACAAACAGGAGGGAAGACAATGTGCTGGACCACAATACTTATAAAAATGCTCTTTTTGAGCCTGATTTTAGGGGTTATAGTAATTTTAGTTGATTTGTTTCTCTTTGGTTGCCCTCCATCATTTTGTGACAGATTTTATGAGGATCTGTTTATATCTGTATATTTTTTTCTTACCTCTTCTTACCTTGTAGAACTTGATCTTGTTGTTTTTATAGTGCATCCATCACTGAAGGTGCTGCAGGTTACACTGAGTCTAACTGTGTTTGTTTCATGTCTCTTTTCTTTCTGTTTCTGCATCTTTTCTGTGTCTGGTTCGATTGTTCTTTGCCTCATTTCAGCGTGTGTGCACGCAGTTATGGTAGTTTTTGTATTTCTGTGTTTCTGCATCAGATTTTGGTCATTCTTCGGTTCTCACACACTCTGCTTTTAGTCATCAAGTCTTATTCTGGGTTTTCTTGCATGTTCTGTACTGTTGTTCTTGTGTCCAGTTTGGTCACCTCCCATGTGATGACAGTAGTTGTGTGTCTGTTTTTGTGGTTGTGCTTCTCCACGTCATCTGTTTCTCAAATTGTGGTCATCGGGTTGTTGTTCCATATATTTTTCTGCTGATTTTCTGGGTGTATTTGTGACTGTTGTGTATCAAACAGTCATTCTGTGTTTCATATCTTTGTGTCTATTTTGTGTCTCGTTGTGTGACTTTAAGACTTTTTGTGGTCTTTATTTCTATTTTTTCCCACTTTGGTTATTTTGCAGCTCTGCAGCGCTGTGCACAATACACATGTATTTTAGACCCAGTAATAGCGCCTCCTGGTGGTTGTGGTAGTTTCTACATCAGGACCCTGTGAAATTTGTGCCCATCCTCTGTCCTTGTTATTTTGAACTTTACAGCAGCTGAATTTCCTCGTTTCATGTTTTTCTTTGTCTCTTGAGGCGACTGTTTGCTGTGATTTGGCGCTCTAGAAATAAAATTGAATTGAACTGAATTGAATATAAAAAAAAATAACACATTTCAGGATTGAGCGTTCGCTCTCAGAGGCCGCCCTCTCTCTCTGCATGCTTTCTGGCTCATCCAGAGTTTCTAATTAAAAACGGGGCAGTGCTGAACATTAATTAGTTGCATTAAACACTGCTTGAGTGTGAGAACAGTAATTGTGGAGGTCAGCGTGTTACGTCACAATCTCCTCACTATTCTTCTGTCTCTGACAGATTTCTACATCCTCCATTAATTACCCAGCAGGCCACATCTGCTGCAGTGGCAGGCGGCGGGCCCTCTGAACTGAATCGGCACATGGGACGCCACTCAGGCAAACTGAGGAATGATCTCCTCTGTGAAACAAACTGAATCTGAAACTGTGTTTCATGTCCATGTGTTCAGATTCGTCCGAGCTGAGCCCACGAAGGAGTTCAGTGCTTGCTGCTTACTGTGACAATCACACGCCGAGTAGCTTCATCTCCGCCAAGTCGTGTGTCACTGCTGCTTTTTGCCAAATTGGCACGTCGTGTCACCGGATCACTGTGATAATGAAGAAACGGCACAAACAGGCAGATTCTCAGCGAAGCTCTGCAGCTGCAGGGAACGTTTTTCCTCCGGTTTTACTGGGGGTGAAAATCTGTAATTATGACATCACCTGATGGTTCAGTTCACAGGTGATCAAAAAAAATGTGTGTGTCCCAAATCTGAACATCATCAGTGACCCTGAAAATAGTGCAATTCAGGGCTGGGTTCAGTGTCTCCAGCAGGTTACCATCAATCCAACAACTGCTGATCTTTGATCTACACTGAATGAAATATTCTCATTGAATACTTTGTTCTGTACAAAGTTGAATGTGCTGACAACAAAATCACACAAAAGTCATCAATGGAAATCAAATTTATTAACCAATGGAGGCCTGGATTTGGAGTCACACACAAAATTAAAGGTTAAAAACACACTACAGGCTGATCCAACTTTGATGTAATGTCCTTAAAACAAGTCAAAATGAGGCTCAGTATTGTGTGTGGCCTCCACGTGCCTGTATGACCTCCCTACAACACCTGGGCATGCTCCTGATGAGGTGGAAGATGGTCTCCTGAGGGATCTCCTCCCAGACCTGGAATAAAGCATCCGCCAACTCCTGGACAGTCTGTGGTGCAACGTGACGTTGGTGGATGGAGCGAGACATGATGTCCCAGATGTGCTCAATCGGATTCAGGTCTGGGGAACGGGCGGGCCAGTCCATAGCTTCAATGCCTTCATCTTGCAGGAACTGCTGACACACTCCAGCCACATGAGGTCTAGCATTGTCCTGCATTAGGAGGAACCCAGGGCCAACCGCACCAGCATATGGTCTCACAAGGGGTCTGAGGATCTCATCTCGGTACCTAATGGCAGTCATGCTACCTCTGGCGAGCACATGGAGGGCTGTGCGGCCCTCCAAAGAAATGCCACCCCACACCATTACTGACCCACTGCCAAACCGGTCATGCTGAAGGATGTTGCAGGCAGCTGATCGCTCTCCACGGCGTCTCCAGACTCTGTCACGTCTGTCACATGTGCTCAGTGTGAACCTGCTTTCATCTGTGAAGAGCACAGGGCACCAGTGGTGAATTTGCCAATCCTGGTGTTCTCTGGCAAATGCCAAGCATCCTGCACGATGTTGGGCTGTGAGCACAACCCCCATCTGTGGACGTCGGGCCCTCATACCATCCTCATGGAGTCGGTTTCTAACCGTTTGTGCAGACACATGCACATTTGTGGCCTGGGGGAGGTCATTTTGCAGGGCTCTGGCAGTGCTCCTCCTGTTCCTCCTTGCACAAAGGCGGAGGTAGCGGTCCTGCTGCTGGGATGTTGCCCTCCTATGGCCTCCTCCAAAACTTGTATTTTGCAATTGTATATGTCTTTCCAGTGAATGTATCATTACTTGTTAAGTTCTGTTTTTCCCATGTTCCATGAATGCACCATTTTCGTGCAGAAGGTACCTCTCGTCTACGGAGGGAGAAACATTTTTTCCCACGGTTGGAAGAGCAGAACGACTGTGAAACTTAGCAATTCGAGAAATTCAGTCACCATTTTGTAAGCACAGAAGTAATATAGTTGGTCCAGTGATGTGTAAATGCCACTAAGGGTGGATTAAGTTACGTGGAATTTCCTGGCTGTTTTTCTTTTTTTGTTGATTGGAACTGCTCCTAAGGTCCGAGCTGGGACACCTAAGGACTGGATGCTGGAGATATCTAATAGCATGCCTCATACCAAGGCCACTGGTTCCCAGGAGGGTGGAAGGACCCGAAAGATTTTTTCTTTTATTCTTTCCTTCCTCAGAGGATTTGCTAATTTTCCCTTATTTTACTTGAGAATATTTTATTTGCTACTTTTCTTTGGGTCAGGCCTGATTCCAATAATTACTGATGCATCAAAAAAATTAGGCGTAACTGAACTCTACTCTAGATACTCTACACATAAGCGAACTTTAAGTGTGTAAACTGACATGGACAGTGTGTTCAGTGGACATTATGGGATGGTATTGAGCTCAATGAGTGTGGGAAACTGAAGGAACTGAATTATTGTTGAAAGGTCAATTCATTAATCGGGCCCTTGTTAAAGGTATGACCTGTTGATGTTAAATTCCTGAAAATACACTGCATTCTTACCTAAGGACATTGAGTGTGGTTTGTTGGTTAGAGGGTTTCCTTTGAAATGTATTCAGTCGCCATCGCCAATCTCCTGTGGATCTAAGGGAAGTAACCTTAATTGTGTACACTTAGATTTGGTTGCTCCAACAAATCAGACCAATAGACACTTGCATTCTGGACTACTACATCCTCGAAGGGTTACACTAGCTGTCTGCTCGGCTTCCCCTCAGCTAACCGGAGTCCCTGAACTGGGCCTCTGGACCGTGTTGGTGCTGTTGGAGCCTGTTGGAGCATTTTTAATGCAATGATCTGACCAATCATATGGCTGCTGTGGACTAACAGACCGTCCAAGAAGGCGGGGCTCCAGTTACGTTACTGAGCACTAATTAGCAGTGTGTGTGTGTGTGTGTGTGTGTGTGTGTGTGTGTGTGTGTGTGTGATGCTCCTGTACTGCGTGTGGATGCAGCTTGATGACCAAGCTTCAAAATGGAGAGTCCAGAACTGAAGAGTGACATCATGATGGCGTCCATTCAGACACCAAATCAAGACGCAGCGCAGAACAAACTCACGTTGCATCAGGTTCACAGTGAAAACTAAGAAAAACATCAAATAAATAAATACAAACACAGTGACCTATGGCAGCACGCCACCTCTGCTGCTTCCTTCTACAGAGCTTGGTGAAAGGTCTCCATGTCTCTGCTTCTGTTTTTACTAGTCACAGAAGAACCAGAAGGAGACTCAACTCAGCAAAGTCACTCCATTAGCAAAACAAACACAAAAAAACACTAACAAACAACACATCAATGGACTTGGCCAGAGTCACCATTGCAATCGTCCAGTCGGCCGGCTCTACTCTGATAGAGTGACGCTACACTTTTCTGACTTTGGACGTTTTGCGCACATTTCGTGCGGCTCTTTGAAGCTATTTTATCTCTTTGAGTCTTGGTGTTGTTCTGTCTCACGCTGGCTGATTTGTGTGTCTTTGGTTGTAAAGCCATGGAGGTAACACATTAAATCACTCACAACAATTCTGTGATTGACAAAAAAACGATCACCGACTCTGTTTTCCAAATATTCTCCAATCTGTCATCAAACAGGAAGAAAATGACTTAAATATATTAAACTGAGGGAGTTGGAAACTTCACACTTGAACAAACACTATGGGTAATTTCAAAGCTCCTAAGCGGCACGCTTTAATGAACATAACTGCTGTATTTTGGGCTGAGGGGATAAAAACTGTGTGAAAATGTTTCACTGAGCTGTAAACGTGAGATAAAAGGAAACCTCAGTTCTAACTCACAGGTCTCAACAGGATGCGCAATGCTGGTGACAACAGCACACTGAGAG
Organism: Pterophyllum scalare; assembly: GCA_024447675.2. Lineage (NCBI taxonomy): Eukaryota > Metazoa > Chordata > Actinopteri > Cichliformes > Cichlidae > Pterophyllum > Pterophyllum scalare. The sequence continues at coordinate 2,210 of JAMQGT020009532.1, read as the reverse complement.
GAAAAAATTCAACATTCTCCCTGAAAATACAACAATCCATTAATCTGAACTGGGCCCAGCGGGCTCCCGTAGCCAAGTGTTTGCATTTTTGAAGGCTGACGGACACGATCACACGCTGGAAGAGCCCCGCTGAGGATCTGAGGGCTAATTTCCGCTGATCACGCGAAGAGTCGCATATCCACACAAAATCCAGCTGAGGTTAAAAACACTTTGATCCTACACGAGTACGACTCTTCCTCCTCCCCGGAAGCGCTGAGACCGAAGTCCTTCCAGGAGCACTCGGCAGCCATCTTGGCAACAGCTCGGAGCGAGCCGTAACTGTGAGTCACACGATAAAGCTTCCCCGGGCCGAGGAGGGTGACCACCACAGATTCAGATCCTGTCAGAACCCGACAGTTCCCGGAAGTTTCCTCTGAATTCCCATAAACAGCTGTTGACCTGCCCGTCCACAGTTACTGTCAGCTCCCTGTGCTGGGAAACATCACCCTAAAACTCAGCCCCTGTTGACCTTTGATGAAATTAGAAAACAAGTCTACTGGCTTTATTTTTTTCTTTACTCAGACCATTTAATGCTGTCCAGCATTAATGTGTATGTGCTCATTGTTAGAAAGATGCACTCTGGGCTGACCTACTGACAACAATACAATCTACAGACCAACACAAAACCACTACAAAGAGATGCATAAACACAAATACAGAAAAATGCCTGCAAAAGAACACTACAGAAAGAAGCAAAAGGACCACTAAGAGACTCCCAGCCTTGTAATTGTTGGCCTCTGAAAAGCCAGTCCACTTACTGGCTCTCAGTTTACTTGTTCTCAAACCATTTCACAGTAGCTGTGCTGAGCTTGGCTCCAGGAAGCTGCTTCCACAAACTCTGACTTTAAACATTCGTTAGCCAGTCTGAATCCTCATCGGATGAAGCTGAATTTAAATCTAACGATAGAGCTGCAGGCCGACAGAAACGCTGATATCAGTGACAGCAGACGCAGCGCGGGTCCCTCAGCTCACATTTTATTAACCAAAAGCTGTGTTTGCATCAGTTAATCACCATTTCATGTTTCAATAATTATTCACTATAAATGTTACTTTTTACAGAGAAACTCTGCTTTAATGTTCCTGTTTCTGATCAATGACAGCTGCAGATGTTTCAGCTGCAGTTACCAGAGTTCGGTCACAGTTTCACCTTTAACCGAGAAAAAAGGTGAGACTCAGACTGTACATCAGTCAGTGATGTAATCGTCGTCTCCGTCCTCACATCCTGATCAGTGAAGGATTGGAAAAGCACTCGTGTTACGTACAGAAAAAAAGGTACATAAAAATAGCAAAATAATGTCAAACTGGGACTTCAGTGCTTGTAAAAATGTAAACTTCTATTAATTCAGTTCACTCTGAGCTTTGACAGCAGCTTTATGAATGAGGAAATGAACCAGCAGGAGGGGAGGAGTCAGAGTTTGCTGAAGAAATCTGCCAGCGAGCAGGTGGAGCCTGTTACCACAGTAACTCTTCCTGGAACAGAAAACCAGAGTTTCCCTCAGAAAATCAGAGCTGGAGCTAAACCTGCTTCCTGGCACCAGCGAGCCACAGAAGCTGCACGATGCTATCATCAGTGAAACTTGACTCCTCCCCTAATCAGTAAAGTGGATGTTAATAGGCTAACTGCAACAACTGTGGCCAATTAGACCCTTAATATTTTTAATTTTCAATATCAAAGTCATTTCTTCTGTCTTCTGTGAGGTGATGTTTGTTGCACGTTAGCTGTAAATAGACATTTATTTCCAGTAGCCGCATGTGTGTCAGCTCACATCTATTACTGTCCATCACTTCATCAAAGTGGTATGAGTCACACGCTCATGTACGTGCACATGTATCATATGTGGGAGGAAAGGCGGTGCAGTGGCTCCGCTGTGCGTGAATCAGAGGTTGAGAAACAGAAGCGCTGCCTCCTAATCACACTTAATTACAATGACCCCGCGCGCCTGAGGTGCAGCAATCACAGATTTCATTACGGCCGCACATTTTGTGTGATCAGGCGACACACATGCACAGACCAGGGTGACATTCTGGTCACACACACACACACACACACACACACACACACACACACAGCACGCATGCATTCATCAACATGCTGTTATTTTCCCAGCCTCCTGACGGACGGCTAAATGAAGCAGAAAGCACCAAGCTGCAAAACAGTTCCACTCCTAACT
>JAMQGT020009531.1:7500-33916 GCA_024447675.2 Pterophyllum scalare | reverse complement strand
CTCCCTATCACAGTAATTTGCCTGCCTGCCACACATTAAGCATAGACCACTAAAGAGGTGTCATATTAATACCCATTTTTGCAGCCAAATTACTGTGATAAGGTGAATTTTGTGGGTTTTTTGTTTGTTTATTTTTTGCAATTTGCCTGAACTCCAAGCTGTTTATAGATATGAATTTTCGTATCTTATCTATAAAGTGTATTAAAAACAAGGTATTTATTCACATGTATAAAGTGCACCTCTCAAGCTGACTGGAAATATGCATTCATAAACTGAACACACTAGCACAATCAGTACTTGAAAATAGATAATGGCAGATAAAAACTCATGATTGCTTTACTTTGGGTTTATAGACATGTGGGGTAGAACAGTGCTGGGCTGTTACCATGTCAACACAAGAACTTCCTGTTGTGACCACAGAGATCGCTAAACAGTATATGTGCTCCTCCCCCTTTGTTGAGTGCTTGCTCACACACACACACACACACACACACACACACACACAAACACACAAATAATTAAATAATTAAAAAAATGCAATAATTACAGAAATAAAAACATATGTAGCAGCTTTTGGCCTTTCATAAATGAAACCTTTGGATAATAGACGTGTATATGTTGTGATGGAGACAGCTCTTGTTCAACAGTTTATTCAATCTTTAAAGAGGCAGCTTGAAAACTCTAGGTTGGAACAAATATGGTTTAAGGACATTTAGCAAAGAGGATTTCATCATCATCTGCAATCACCTGTCTAACCCAAAGCCTGCATTAGGGTGCATTGGTGCACACTTGCATATTTGATCTCTTTTACTCAGCATGCTTACATCACTGTGGCTTTGGGTGCATAATTATGCTTAAGTGTCTTTCAAATGTTTGGCATCAAGCTAAACACAAAAATATCTTTATGAAATCACCAGCTTTGCAAATCAGAAGGAAATGTTTCAGACAGCTCTCAGGACGTACCAAAGAAATCACACTTGTTTGTGTTCAGTGCTGTTACACATCTATGAAGTGTAGGCTGCAATAGAGCAGCTTACCATATGAAAGGATGGCGGGTCTCTGGGTGCCGCTTCAGGCAGCTCATAGGCAAATGCAGGGTTCCATCTTTAAAACAAATGATCACCTCCTTGTGTTATTGAGCTGGACTATAAGTCTTTATTTAACTTTTTTTATTCATATGTGGAACAATAATAACTTCATTAATAGTAATTATAATTGTGTCTGTGCTATAACTCTTGTGATCAACTCCAGATAAAATCCAAACACTCAGGAAAAGCTGAAACTATGGCGTGTCAGTGCAGCAAGAGCGCTTCCTATTCAAGAAAAAAAAAGAATCTGATCTGCTGCTCCTTGCAGGCAGATATTTACTGATCACAGCACGTGTGATCAGAGCAATGAGCAGACAGAGAGAAGTCTACCCTGCACATGGATCTCCTGCTACTGCTGCTGTGGAGCTCAGGTAGGACTCTGGTTTAAAGCTCAACACTACGAATTCGCTGACTCGATTGGATGGTTTCATCAAATGAGAGAACTGCTGTCTGCATGCTGAGAAAATCAAATTTATGTGCAATATATGCAGGGATGTCTCACCTATCGTGAGGGTTATGTTCTAGAAACCCCCGGGATAAGTGAAAATCCACATGTATATAAGGCTTTATAAACTCCTTCCTACACTCCTATAAACCTTTCCCACACTTATACTACAACTTAAATGATGACGATTATTATGTAGCTGTGCAGTACTGATGGCGATGAAGGTGGTGCAGTATCTTCGCCTTCGGCCGTAACTTCTATTTCCGCTATATGGAATATGGGAGAAATATGCTCTCTCTTTGTAGTCCCTGTCAGATGTTATGGTCAACAGTATCAAAGCTGCACTGAGGTCCAACAGGACAAGCACAGAGATGAGTCCACTGTCAGAGGCTGTAAGAAGATCATTTGTAACCTTCACTAATGCTGTTTCTGTACTGTGATGAATTCTGAAACCTGACTGAAACTCTTCAAATAAACTGTTCTTCTGCAGATGATTAGTTAGCTGTTTTACAACTACTCTTTCAAGGATTTTGGAGAGAAAAGGAAGGTTGGAGATTGGCCTATAATTAGCTAAGACAGCTGGGTCAGTGATGGCTTTTTAAGTAGCGGTTTAATTACAGCCACCTCAAGAGCCTGTGGTACATAGCCAACTAAGTATATGAAATATTTTTATTCATATTTCATTTTTTGCATCATATTATTTCTCTTCTCTTGGCTTTAAAGCACTTTGAATAACCTCTGTTTTGAAAGACTCACACACCAACATAACACACACATACATACACACACACACACACACACACCTACACACACGCACACACACACACACACTCACGTGTGGTGATCAAATAACATAAAGAAACTTTCTACTCAGAAAGAATGCATACTTCTTTAGACTCAAAGAAAGCCAGGTTATTGTGTAGCGGTTTCACCCCGATATGCTAGATAATAAAATGGACTCAATGGTCTGGCATGCGCATGAAGTCAAACCTTGCAGTTCAGATGTCCTCAGGTATGAGGATTTGTATTTTATCAAAGAGTGTAGTTTACTCCACCTGCCTTTCTCCTGTTTCTTCCAAACTTGGGTCGTCTTTCTTCATCCCTGCCAACACTGAATGAATTCACTGAGCTGTTTCTATACTGATAGAAAATTTTTGACAGCAGAACCTGAAAGAGTTTATTCTGTCTTCGGCTGAGCTTCGATCAAAGTCCTGTTTCATTCTGATGGTTTTCTTTGATTTTCTCTTCAGGAATCCGAGCTGAAGGGAAACATGATTCAACAGGTAAATAGGGAACTCCAACGAATAATAAAGACTCTGAATCAGCAGGAAAGTCTGACTTTAATCGTTTCACAAATAAATTAGTTTCTTTACTGATGTCTCTCTGCTTTCTGTCCAGATTTTGATGATGTCAGGTTGGTGGGAGGTGCCAGTCGCTGCGCAGGTACACTGGAGTTGAAACATCTGGGCGAATGGAGACCAGTTGATGATTCTGTCTTGACCCTGAGGGAAGCAGCTGTTTTCTGTGCACATTTGGACTGTGGCTCTGTTCTTACGTTTGAATGGAGACCTCGGAGTCCCGCATTTGTGTGGAAGATTAAACCAGACTGTGTTCAATCTGGATCTACTCTGACGAAGTGTGCAACATCACATTATTCTCTTAGAATCCAGGATCTCACCTGTTCAGGTGAACCCATTAGTGACATAATCTGTGCCATCACATTTGAGATTAATCCACCAGGTATAACAGTTTTCTCAGGTGATGGTTTCCAGCAGCAGCTTCTTCAGTTGCCATTATAATAGGCACCACTGACCTACTGGCCACAACTCTCAGCTCATCATTTTCTCCTTCACTCACACAGTCTCCTTCACCCTGAGCAGTTCTTTAACCCTTTTACACCTGTTACCTGTTTTTAACAGTCTTTAACATACCTGTAGAGTGTATCACCACCAAGATGTCTGATCAAATTACTTTGCATAAGCGTCTTGAAGCAACTGTTTGTTGTGATTACTTGAATTGGAAATTACCATAATTACGCAACCGTTAATCCTATTGGAAATTTTAAAATGGTTTCTGAAGGCTGAGAAATTGAGCTTCACATCCAACATAGGGTTATTGCTATGCTAGTAATTGTTGCCGCGGGATATTTTAAATACATTGTGTCACTGAAGACACATTCAGTTTTAAATGGTTGAATGGAGATTTCTCTGGTGGATGTTACGTACAAAAATAACAAACTAACGTCTAACTGAGATTTCAGTCCTTGTAGAAACATGTCTGCAGATGAATTCACTTCTCCGATGGCTTTGCAGTGACATTATGAATGAGGAAATGAATCGGAGTGTCAGACAGGTGGTTCAGGTGCAGCAGGAGTTGAAAAGTGGGAAATCAGAACATTTGCAACCACAGCTGCACTCAGTTTTGCATAAACCATCTTAGCCCAATTAAATTCTTTCCCAAATCCAAATTTTCTAAGACATTCAATAAAAAGCCCCACTCCACCTGATGTAAATGATGTTTACATTGATGGTGTGGTTACATTGTGATCCTGTGTAATTTTGAAATTTGCATCTTTGCACCTTGGTTTGCCTTTTATAAAGACTATACAGCTATGTTTGTGAATTTCTCCATTATGTTAAAAGGGTTAATTGCACACTACCTATTCAAGTATTAATGTTCATATGCTATATGCAGCTCGTGTTTTCATTTTCTATATCTTCGGAATGTATTTGAATGTGTAATGTTCACACTGCAAGCAAGCATCTGAAAAACCATGTTTTATAATTTGATACAGATTCACTCTGTCGTCACTTGAATGGAAACATCTCAACATCTCATGTGTCTCAGAGTTTATCTGTCTGCTTAGCTACATTCAGGTCAACCAGTAGGAGCAGAACAGAGATGGTTTTATCTTTAGCATTTTTTAAACAGGGTTTTTACTGTGGATAAAAGGACAATGTTAAACATGTTAAAGTCAACTTTTGAAATTGTTTGGGCAAAAGGCACAGGCTGTGCAGTAGCTGAGCATAAGGAACAGAACAGAGAAATCTTCAGATGATGATCTTTCTAATAACTCTCTGTTGGATCTTCTCTGATCTCTCCAGACTCTGTCAGGCTGCTGAATGGTTCCAGTCTGTGTTCAGGCAGACTGGAGGTGAAGTCTGACCAGAGCTGGTCCTCAGTGTGTGAAGCTGACTTTGACCAGCAGGATGCAGAGGTGGTCTGTAGGGAGCTCGGCTGTGGGCCTCCTGCAGTCCTCCAGGGGGCGCTCTATGGAGAAGTGGAGGCTCCAGTGTGGAGCAAAGAGTTCCAGTGTGGAGGCCATGAGTCTGCTCTCCTGGACTGTAGCAGCTCAGGCTCAGCTAGAACCAGCTGCTCACCTGGCAAAGCTGTTAGACTCACCTGCTCAGGTAGAAGAGGAGCTGCAGCTTTGATTTGGTTCAAACTCATTTTATTCTGTTACTGATGATTCTGCTTTCTGCTCAGATCCTTATGATATCAGGTTGGTGGGAGGAGCCAGTCGTTGTGCAGGAATAGTGGAGGTGAAACATCTGGGAGAGTGGAGACCAGTGGATGGCTCTCTCTGGACCCTGAAGGAAACAGCTGTTTTCTGTGGACATTTAGACTGTGGCTCTGCTGTTTTTGTACAAGAACGAGAGGACTCCAGTGGCAAACCTTCATGGGACCTCAATAAGGACTGTGTTCAATCTGCATCTGATCTGAGGGAGTGTGTAACATCAGGATTCATTTACAGCTTCCTCCATGTCACCTGTTCAGGTAAGCACATTAGTGGCATCAATGAGGTGATGAACCTGTTAACTGGCCGCTCCAAAATCAACAAAAACACCTGAAAAAGCATACCCAAATTAAATCAGCTGCTGTTCCTGAACTCTTTGGAGTACATGCAAAAGCTTGGTCTCTTTGTGAAGATATCAAGTTATATTTTTCATTTTTGCAGTCAAAAATGCTTTAACTGAAATGAGTATGTAGCTATTAAGTTAGGAATGCAGAAAAATTAGACAATTTTTGCCTCACCTAGATTTTTCATGTTTGTTTTTAGGTAATGACACATTGAGTGTAGAAGGTATGAAATGGAAAATATAATGAAGCTGTAGAATGAAGTCTTGTCTACGTGTATTTCAAATATGGCTCACATGTGCCATTTGGAGACACCAAATGGCACATGTGAGCCAGCCCTTGATATGCAAAACTTCAAATGGCTGTAACTCCTCAATGTTTCAACATACAGTCATCAATGAAGGCACTAATGAAAGATACTACCCTGAGGAATCCTCTGCTATACACAAATTTACTGATGGTGTGAATTAATTAAAAACATAGACATATAAACACAAAACAATATGAATTACACTATTGACGATGTGATCACGGTGAATCTCAAACTAAGCTCTGAGACATTGTCCACCTCACCGTGCCCTTTCACCGGGTGATGTGGACACAATAGAGAACCCCGTGAAATCCCCAATCGATACTTACAATACACCTTCCCTGCCCCCAAACACCTGGACTCTTGCAAATTTCAATATGTAAAGTACACCACTAGACAATATAGCGCACACACTGACTTCTTTTTGCTAGGTGGCGTTGTAACTTCGTGTTGGCTCTCACTGTGGTATTGTATCACTTCCTGTTCCTGTTTTGGTGCACAGTAGTGTTTTGCTGTCTGTTAGCTGTTTAATCTGTATAGCTCGATTTATCTAGATAATGACATATTTCAGTGTATTCCTCTCCTGTCCCTCCTGCACTTTCCTGCTCTGAGTGTCACATGTTTAGTTACTCCTCTGCCTCCTTTAGCAGTAACAGTACTTGTAATAAATGTAGTCTGTTTGTAGCTCTGGAGGCCAGGCTTTCTGAACTGGAGACTCGGCTCCACACCCTGGAAAATCCTACAGCTAGCCAGGCCCCTGTAGTCGGTGCGGACCATGGTAGCTTAGCCGCCGTTAGCTCCCTCCAGCAGATCCCGAGCAGCAGGGAAAGCAGGCTGGCTGGGTGACTGTGAGGAGGAAGCGTAGTCCAAAACAGAAGCCCCGGGTACACCACCAACCTGTTCACGTCTCTAATTGTTTTTCTCCGCCGAGGAACAAACTCTGGTTATTGGCGACTCTGTTTTGAGAAACGTGAAGCTAGCGACACCAGCGACCATATTCAAATGTCTTCCAGGGGCCAGAGCAGGCGACATTCATGGAAATTTGAAACTGCTGGCTAAGGCTAATTGTAGATTTGGTAAGATCGTTATTCACATCGGCAGTAATGACACCCAGTTACGCCAATCGGAGGTCACTAAAATTAATATTGAATTGGTGTGTGACTTTGCAAAAACAATGTCGGACTCTGTAGTTTTCTCTGGGCCCCTCCCCAATCAGACCCAGAATGAGCATGTTTAGCCGCATGTTCTCCTTGAATCGCTGGCTGTCGGAGTGGTGTCCAAAAACGACGTGGGCTTCATTGATAATCGGGAAAATTTCTGGGGAAAACCTGGTCTTGTTAGGAGAGACGGCATCCATCCCACTTTGGATGGAAATCTGGCCAAATTTATTAACCCTCCTAAAACCTGACTACCCAGGATAGAGACCAATTCAATTCAATTTTCAATTCAATTTTATTTATATAGCACCAAATCACGACAAACAGTCGACCTCAAGGCGCTTTGTATTCTGGGTAAAGACCTTACAATGACACGAGAAAACCCAACAGTAAAAACGATCCACTTCTGAGCAAGCACTTGGCGATGGTGGGAATGCCTGAATTGCCTAAATGCCAAAAAAGAAAAAAAACTGGAAGTGAATGTTAATAAAAGACAATTAAACAAGTACTTAAAAAAAATTAACATTGATAAAAGTACTTAAGTGATTTTGGTCATTAACCCTCAAGGCACCTTTAAACTGATTATACACTTTATCTTTAGGTCCCAAAATATTACAGTGTCTAAGACTATAATAAACATTCAATATTAATTATTTTCACCTTCACTGCATCACCTTTTTATATACATTTTGGGTTGTTCAAAAGAAGCCAGATTTTTTATAAAGTTAAAAAAAAACAATAAAATTTCCAAAATATAAAACTGCATTTCCAATGTAACTACACAAATACAGCAGACCAGTTATACAATAAAATACGTCTTACTTGCTTCCTTCTTGTACAACACCGGGCAGAATTTTTAATGGCTGTTGCCTTTTCTGTAAGGTGTTGACTGTATCAGAAGTTGCGGCGGACCGTCTTGTAGTAGGTTTTGCAAGAAGCTTTTGTACATTGTAAATAAAGAGCGTAACCACAGTCTGTGGAAATAAACCTGAAAATAAATAACAGTAAAAACATTTTAAGTTATTCTCTTCTCCACACATTGAATACTGCGTGCTTTGTTTTTGATTCTTACCTTTGCAGAGGATCATAATGGCTTTTATTGATTCGGAGTTTGCAGGCCGCGAACTGCTTCCTATAAGATAAGCTGAAACCAAATAAAAATAAGAAACCAAATCACAATACGTCTGCCAACTTACTGCGACCATTATGCGACTCTTAGTGTCTTTGTTTTATAAATGACCAAATCTTACCGCAGTTTTCGGATTGTGCTGCTGTCTTTTCCTCGAGTCCTTCTTGTAGGTGAGTCTTTGTTGGATTCCAGAGCATCGAGTCTCTACACAATAGACGCCATCTTGTCTTTCAGTTGCGCTAGTAGAAACTTGCGTAAGCTGATGAGATAACCCGCTCACTGGAGCCAGCAGGATCTTCTCGTCTGCAGCGGGACTGGTTGAAGTTGGCCGGTAGAGAGGCCTGCTTTCACGAGGAGCTTCTGGGGTGTTGAAATATAGATGATGTCCTCCATTGTTGTACCAAGAAGCAGCGTAGACACAGAACGGCATGTAGTTTGAAAAATGAGGAGACCGAAGAGAATGTCGATACTTATTTCCTGTGGTTGAGAGACCTTCAGTGTGACCCTGACCCCACACGTGATCTGTATTGTCCAATCACAGGCGAGGAAGCTGCCACACAGAATTGAACCAAAATAAATAACAGACGTACAGATGGAATTATGAAAAGAAGATGGACATGTGAATATGGTAGTGAAATTGCTAATATTTTGCATTCACAAATAACTGGAACTTTGTTACTTGATGACCCATCTGATATTGTAAATGTCCATTCTGTGGTTATAAGTTGAATCTATGTTGTTACCCATTATGTACAATAGAGGGTGCTGCAGCCTAGTTGGCAACGAGCTGTGCCTTCGCTAAAACCAAAAAACAAGAGTTAGGGAGGTTTTAGTGCATTTCCTGTACTCGGGGCTGGAATATCCTGCAGATGGGAGAAGGAGGAAGATTCTCTTTGTTGTTGTGAATCGGAGCTGATGGCGGCATTTGTCGGAAAGCAGCTCAAGGAGTACTCGTAGCAGCACAGCACAAACTTTAAAATGATCACCTTGCAGCCCTTGGACAGCGGAGCGAGGTACATAATTAGAGCTGTATTAGTTCACAAAGTTTGCACTTTATGTAATGTATTCGTGTTCTGAGTTAATCAAAGGCACCTAAGCAAATGTATTTTTATGTTTTCTTTTAGTTTTCACGATGTATTTGGTGCGCTCGAGCAGTATTTGGGTTTGAATCAAGTAAATGTGAATCTACTGCACCCGTCGAAGCTCTCCGTGTTTTCTTGGGTCTGAGGGTCTGCTACAGATATGCTTTATGTAAAGCACAGTGCTTTGGTTTTAGCAGAAAAACTTATCTTGGAAAAGTGTACAGTGGTGCCTCTGTCTCCATTCCACCACACAATCTTAAATGAGGTTGATAAGCATGCACTCTTAAAAATGTATCATCAGATGTTCCCTGAAAATGGTATCACTGATGTTGACTGCTTTGCCATGACATGCAACAGGGAAACCTATCAGAATGTGACTTACTCCATAGATGGATCTACAGCAGAAAGGTCAGCACATGTATATGCTAAGTGGAGTGGAAACACTAACACTTTTGAGGAACCAGTCATTGACCCTTTAGCAGAACCACAGCCAGCCATTATAAAGCAGTTCAATGTTGTTTCAAAATGCAGTACATTTAAACATGCTGTTGCACAAGTTTCTTGGCTCAATCCCCACTCAGACAGATATTTTTATGGCAAGCCAGTAGAAGTTTGGTGCTCTCCATAATTATACCCACATGTCATGAATTTTATTGGCTATACATCTGTGGTTTTAGATTTTGGGTCAGAGTTGACCAATCAGAACGATTGGAGAACATTTGGGGCATGTCCAGAGAAGTCACATGACACTGTCTGGATATTATTGGCTCTGGAAAATCCATTTCTTAACATGATTGGCCAAATGAGGTGTCAATCCAATTTGGAGGATCTAGTCTGTCATATAAAAGTATCATAAGGGCAGACTGCAGTGTTACTGTGATGCTACAAGGCTTCAAATTTGGAAGCACTTCAAACGTCCCGTGGGCAGGACATGGCCAGTTAACAGGTTAAAGGCTGATTAAACATAGTTGAGTATATGTGCTTTACAAAGATGTGTCTGCCTAAGTAAGGACGCTGTGCTGCATTACCTCTTTAACAGTTTTCCTTCAGAGCCAGGCTGCTAGAATACCAGGATCTGTCATGGTCCTGGGCCTGTGGCCCAGTGTTTTCAGTTTTGTTTCCTTGTTTCTCTGGTCCCTGATGATTCTGCGTGTTCCTGGTCCTGTCTCTTCCTGTTTTATTTTGATAGTCCTGTGTTCCCCATGTCTCGTGTTGGCTTTGCTTCCCCGTTGTTTGCCTTATTTGCTTCACCTGTTGTGCCCGACTGTTTCCTCTTGCCCCGTTGCCCCCATGTGTACTTAAGCCCTCAGTTTTCTTCCGTTCCTTGTTGTGTCATACGTAGTTGGTTGCTCCCTGCTGTGGTCCTTTTGTGTTTCCTGGTCTCCCCGGTTCTCCCCCTAACTTGTGTGTTTCCCAGGGGGAGTTCCTGTGTGTTTTTGTTCCCCTATTAAACCTGTGTTCCCGGAGCTCTGCGTTTGGGGTCCTGCCTCCTTCCTTCCCGCACCGCAGCTTTCGACCGTGACAGGATCCTAGATTTAGGATCTCCTTTGAAGTCTTTCTTTCTACGATGCTTTTTACATGTGTTTGTACATACATGGACATTTTGATGTCTCACAGCTGGAGTATGACAGACACTGTAAAGCTGTAATGTATCATTGGTATATCAGAGGAAATGGATATTTATGTGTAGAGATAAACTGTTGTGTTTGGTTTTTGATTCATACCAAGATAATTTTCTCTTTCTCTGCAGATACACTTTAGATATGTGTGCAATATTTAGTATTAGAGAAATATGTTGTACAACATGCACATTTATATGTGGATGTTTGTTGTGGTTCAATCAAAGTCTCATTGTGACCTTATGGGACAGCTGCTATCAGGAGTTAAGACGGCTCTTTACAGTTTTACTGTCTGATGAAGAGCAGCAGAGCTGAAAATGCTTTTCATGGAATAAATCAGATGAAATCTCAACCCCACAGTGTGGGAGCCACCATTTGTTCATGGTATTATTTGATTATGGTAATTAAAAAATATAATTATTCAATAGGGACAATGCAGTTTAACAGAGTTCTAATAGAACTCTGTTAATAATAGAACTATCCACCAATCCATCTATTTTCTTCCACTTATCTGGGGCTGGGTCACAGGGGCAGCAGCCCAGGCAGAGAAGCCCAGATTTCCCTCTCCCCAGCCACCTCCACCAATTCATCCAGAGGGACCCCAAGGTGTTCCCAGGCCAGCCAAGAGATACAATCTCTCCAGCGTGTCCTGGGTCTACCCTGGGGCCTCCTCCTGGTAGGACATACCCGGAACACTCACCCAAGAGGTTTAGTATTGCTTCCCCTTATCTTGTCTGTGTATTGTGCTCAGCTGTGCTCCTCAGTTGTGATCCCACCTGTTGTCACGCCCCTCATTACCAAGTGTGTATATTGTCTGTGTCCTTGTTAGTTCCTTGTCAGGTTGTTGTCTATGTCTATGCATGTGTGCTTTATGTTGTCAAGTTAAGCCAAGTCATGTTACGTTGTGTTTTGTTTTGAGTTAAAGTTTGTGCTGCTGGCTCCCGTCCAGCCCATCCTTTGTTCACTTCCGTTAATGAAGCTTAAATCTTAAGCAAAGCTTTTGCCTTGGGATTCCTGCTCTGGGGTCCTCCACCTTGCCTGCCACAGCAGTACATGACAATAAGCCCCTCCCGAATGGCCGCACTCCTCACCCTATCTCTAAGTGAGAGCAGGATCACGTCATCCGGAAAAAGCAGAAAGGAGACCTCCATGTCATCTTCCTTGACCTGGCCAATGCATTCGGCTCAGTTCCTCATGATCTTCTCTGGGAATCTTTCAAATTTTTTTAAGGTACCAGAACCCATTACTCTGTTGGTAAAGTCATATTTTCAAGATCTCCAACTCTGCTTCACAATAGCAGAGTTTTCTACAGCATGGCACCGATTGGAGGTTGGCATCATGGCAGGCTGCACAGTGTCATCATTGACTTTTACTATGGCCATTGAGGTCATTATTAGGGGCTCAAAATGGGTTGTAAGTGGAGAGAGAACCAAGACCAGGCTCTGTATCCCGCCCATTAGGGCATATATGAATGATTTGACCATACTGACCACTACTGAGGCATGTATCAAGTGACTTCTTGGGAAACTGGAGGATAACATCAAGTGGGCAAGGATAAAAATCACCCCAAATAAATCCCAAAGCATCTCCATAGTCAAGGAGGTACTCAGAGACAGGAGATTCTGCCTCAGTGAAGACCCAATACAGACAGTGTCTGCGTAGCCTGTCAAGAGCTTGGGCAGATGGTACAATGCAGACAAGGAGCAGGTGCAACAGCTAAGGCAGTACATTATCAGTGGTCTTAAAGACATCAATAATGCCCTGCTGCCTGGCAAATTAAAAGTCTGGTGCCTACAGTTTGGACTTTTCCCCAGAGTAATGTGGCCGTGCGCCATGTATGAGGTCCCTTTAACAACAGTGGAGAATCGCCTCATATATGAAGAAATGGTTTGGTGTCCCGCAGGCTCTGAGTAAAATTGGCCTTTATGGAAAAGGGGTATTGGAGCTGCCACTGACAAATCTCACTGAGGAGTATAAGTGTTCTAAAGTGAGGCTCCAGATGATGCTAAAGAACTCCAGAGACAAAATCATCAGCAGCACTTAATTAGCTGTGACAACTGGGTGGAAATGGGCACCAGCAGAAGCAGTGCAGCAAGCCACATCTGCTCTGACACACAATGATATCATGGGGAAAGTTCAGCAAGGAAGAGGTGGTATTGGGTTAGAGGAAGGCAACCCATCTTGGCTGAAAGGTACAACAGTAGAGAAGAGGAGGATGGTGCTTGACGAGGTACGCCAACAAGAGGAGGCCGTAAGGATGGCAAAAGCAGTGTCTCTTGCTAAACAGGGGCAATGGACGCAATGGGAGCGTGTAGAGAGAAGAAGACTCAGCTGGAGGGAGCTATGGGATATGGAAGCAAGCAGGATCAGCTTTATCATTAGAGCAATATATACTTGCTTCCAAACACCTAAGAATCTACATCAGTGTTACAGGTAGGATCCAACCTGTGCCCTTTGCCCAACTCAAGCTACTCTCAAACACATCATGACTGCTTGTAAGACCAGCCTCACACAGAGCTACTACACTTGGAGGCACAATCAGGTACTATAATGCCTGGCAGTAGCCCTGGAAAGCAAGCGGGCAGTGACCAAGCTGGTTGCCCCCCAACATCAAGCAAGCCACTGAGTACCATAGTCTTTGTGAAGGAAGGACAAAAATGCCCCCAACATCACCCCAACAAGCCACAAAATGGACACCTGAGCATGGCCAATAACCTGAAGAAGCAGGAAGTCATTTCTCTTCCTGCTCTCGATGGAGATGGTCACATCTTCTCTCTCTCCTGCCCTCCCCTTTCTACCCAGCTTTGCTGCTTAATCTAAGTGCCTCTCTTACACATCAACCGAATAAGAATCAACATGGATCTGGCAAACTGAGCCCTCAACACCATTGATAGTATTTTCTCCACTATCAGATCGGGGAAAGGGGAGCCCGCACGTCCTAGTGGAACAGACCTGGTTGGATACGTCACTTACTCATGGAGCATGTGGAGACCTGTGTGTCTTTCAGCATTATCAGTTGAGGACATGGAAGATGTATACATCTTTGGTGACAGGATCTCTTCTGTCTGGGCTTGGAGGATACCTGATTCACCAGGAAATTAAGAGAAGCTGGGCAGGCAGTTTGGCACCTGGCGAGACTGCACAACCAGATGGATGGGCTATGCAGAACCGTACAGACTCAGACTCAGTACCTGTTGGACCTGAGCCATAAGCTGGATGCTCGTAGTCCAGCTGTGGACATGCTTGCAGGTGAAAGGGATTAGATTTGGAGATAAAGCTATGTGTCTGCACAGCAAGGATTTTTTTTTAACCTACCTATCCCAGTGTATCTCTTTCTGTTTTCCTGCTAAAGGTAGCGCTGGTAAAACAGCTGCATGACCTTTGTGTTTGTCTCCGTGTTTGTATTTCTTGGATGGGTGTTCTGTTAACAGCAATTTCCTAATTTTGTGAACCTGTTCACCCATATGGCAATAAAAAAACCTTTTATTTAGTTCAGTTCAATTTTATTTATATAGTGCCTAATCACAACAAACAGTTGCCTCAAGGTGCTTTATATTGTAAGCTAAAGACCCTACAATAATTACTAAAGATCCTGCAATAATTACACAATTATTCAAGTAAACTTTGTGTGGACTCCTTCCTTGTCACTTTGAGCCAGTTCATGACAAGGAGCAATTAATGCTCTCCATTTAAACCCATCCATACAAACATAAGCTGTTGGCTTGAGAATGACTGGCTACCTTAGAGCTGTTTCTCACTTTCTCATCCTCTGTGTTACTAAATTATAAGTTGCCTCCCTGCCATTTCCATGAGTCCACCCAGACACAGCAAACTAATACTGGTCCTGTCATTAACCATCACGAATGATCTCATGTTAGAATTTGAGTTTAAAGCAGTGAGCAGTTGTTGGCTCCCATCTTCTTCTGCTGTCTCTGATCTCTGTTGGATCTTCTCTGATCTCTCCAGACTCTGTCAGGCTGCTGAATGGTTCCAGTCTGTGTTCAGGCAGACTGGAAGTGAAGTCTAACCAGAGCTGGTCCTCAGTGTGTGAAGCTGACTTTGACCAGCAGGATGCAGAGGTGGTCTGTAGGGAGCTTGGCTGTGGGCCTCCTGCAGTTCTCCAGGGGGCGCTCTATGGAGAAGTGGAGGCTCCAGTGTGGAGCAAAGAGTTCCAGTGTGGAGGCCATGAGTCTGCTCTCCTGGACTGTAGACACTCAGGCTCAGCTAGAACCACCTGCTCACCTGGCAAAGCTGTTGGACTCACCTGCTCAGGTAAAAGAGGAGCTGCAGCTTTGATTTGGTTCAAACTCACTTTATTCTATTACTGATGATTCTCTGCTTTCTGTTCAGAGCCTGATGATGTAAGATTGGTGGGAGGAGCCAGTCGCTGTGCAGGTACACTGGAGATGAAAATGGGAGCCTGGAGATCTGTGGAATTTGAAGAGTGGACCCTGAAAGAAGCTGCTATCTTGTGTGAATATCTGGCTTGTGGCTCTGTGGTTTCTTTTAGTCAAACAAAGCTGTCCAACTACAGAGCAATGTGGTTTGTTCGCCCTGTGTGTCTTCAGTCTGGATCAGCTCTGAGGGAGTGTATAATGCCATATGAATTTGACTCCTTTCTGGATCTCACCTGCTTAGGTAATTAAGGGGCCAGGAGTCTGCTAGACGCATTCACTGTATGGAAAAGATGCATGTAGCCTTTGTGTAAATAGCCATTAGTTCATAAATGTTACATTTTGAAACCGCTACTTCATTTTTATGAGTATAGTGCTTAGTTACCAGCTAATGCTAATGTGCTTGTTTGATAAGCTGTGATCATCAACTGCTCCACAGATGCAGATACCTGTGCAAAGAACCGATGAATAGTATTTGAAGAGAACACTGACAGGGTCTAGAACTAGAGAGCATATCTCTCCCATATTGGCTTCTGTACATTGTTTCTCTGTTAAATCCAGAATTTAAATAAAAATCTGGCTTACTTGTGGTTGCTAGGATACTTAAGAGTAGAATGGGAGGCAGAGCCTTTCATGCCTTTCTTCTGCCCCTCTCTATTTTTAAGATTAGGCTTAAAACTTTCCTTTTTGATAAAGCTTATAATTAGGGCTGGATTGGGTGACCCTGAACCCTCCCTTAGTTACGATGCAATAGGCCTAGGTTACTAAGGGGTTCCCATGATGCACTGTTTCTTTTTCATTCACCTCATTTTACTCCATATATGGTTACTCCCCTTCTATAGCACTAGCTAAATGTCAAAGCACCAAAACTGCAACTCTGAAATCTACACCATAAACAGATGACAGGGAAGGAAAAATCATGTGTTGAGAGTGTGAATGGGACCATAGAATGACATTTTCTTATTACTGAGCATCAAGTATCTCCATGCAATGTCTGAATACACAATAGAAAGAATTAAGTCACTCGGCAGTATCATGCATTAATCTGCTTTTAAAATGTAATTACTCATTAACTGAATGCTGTTCTGATTTTTTTAAGCCCACTTTAAGTCTTTGGTCTAACAGCTGGGTTAAAATTAGTTAACCCAGCTTAAATACTGATAACAGGAGTGAAAATGTAATAGAGGAAAAAGTACTGGGTCACATCTCTTAATTATTGAATACAGTAATACTGTGGGGTTATTTTTTTTGGGTTGGCCTGGGCTCAAGTGATGGTAAATCTTTGTGCTTCAACTTAATAAGATATCTTGGACAAGCATATGCATTCAGCTTTGTGGAATCAGTTTGGAAAAGGTCTTGTTTCATTCCAGTACACAAAGTGAGTAGACTAGAAAGACAAGAAAAGTGCTCATAAATATAAATCCATTATATTACATTTAAAGCATAGCTAGATGAATTGATGTGAAAAAAAACTGACTCACCATGAAAATGACAGAACCCTGACCATAACCCTATCTAACTACAGATGAACTAGAATAGAGACTGTGAGCCAGACCCTCTTATCCAACACCAGTGTCTGACCTCACAAATGCTCTTCTGGATGAAGGGTAAAAAATTCCCATAAATACACTGAAAATCTGGGAGAAATACTTCTTGGAAGAGTAGCAACTGCAATAGCCAGAAAGCGGGGGACCAACTCCAAATGGATATGCATTAAGAAAAAGATATCATAAAAGCTCCTATATGTATAACCAATAGGTGACTGAATACTTTTATACATATAGTCAACTATCAGACACAACAAAAGTCACAGAGTTGTTCATTCTTTAAACTTTATATTAATTTATTAAGGAAAAACATTTGTGGCTTTAACATCCTGAAAAAAAAAAAGGAATTTGAGCATAAAGCTCTGAATAGTTGTTTGCGGCCATCTTCTTCTTGTGTGTCTGCTGTCTCTGATCTCTGTTGGATCTTCTCTGATCTCTCCAGACTCTGTCAGGCTGCTGAATGGTTCCAGTCTGTGTTCAGGCAGACTGGAGGTGAAGTCTGACCAGAGCTGGTCCTCAGTGTGTGAAGCTGACTTTGACCAGCAGGATGCAGAGGTGGTCTGTAGGGAGCTTGGCTGTGGGCCTCTTTCAGTCCTCCAGGGGGCGCTCTATGGAGAAGTGGAGGCTCCAGTGTGGAGCAAAGAGTTCCAGTGTGGAGGCCATGAGTCTGCTCTCCTGGAGTGTAGAAGCTCAGGCTCAGCTAGAACCAGCTGCTCACCTGACAAAGCTGTTAGACTCACCTGCTCAGGTAGAAGAGGAGTTGCAGCTTTGATTTGGTTCAAACTCCCTTTATTCTGTTACTGATGAATCTCTGCTTTCTGTTCAGATTCAGTCAGATTGGTGGGAGGAGCCAGTCGCTGTGCAGGTACACTGGAGCTGAAACATCTGGGACAGTGGAGACCAGTGGATGGCTCTGACTGGACCCTGAAGGACGCAGCTGTTGTCTGTCAACATCTGGACTGTGGCTCTGCTCTTTCTGTAAAACAGAGAAAGGAGTCCATAATCTTGGCTGTGTGGGTGATCAGACCTGACTGTGTTCAGGTTGGATCTAGGCTGGGGGACTGTTCAGCATCAAATTACTCTTCTTCTATAATAAATATCACCTGTTCAGGTAAGTCCACCCTAATCTGTGATATTATGAATAACACTCATGTTTCCAGTGACAGTCAGTGTTCTGGATACTTCAAACCCTCCATGGACTGCTGAACATCACCTGACATGACACACTTGGAGGAAACTGTCTGCAACTTTCACTGATACCTACCATCGTGTGTGTGATTCCAGACCTGCTGGTTCAGCCAATTATTTCAGTGTTCTCCACTGATGGGGTCTCCGAGGCCCAGCAGCAGGGGCTTCAGGTATCCAGAAGCTCCAACTTCACCATCAGCTGCTCCATCCAGCCACAGTTCCCAGGAGGCTTCTTCCAGCTCCACCTTCAACAAAGCATACAAATACATGCAGGCAGCTGTCAATCACTCTGCACACTTCCTGTTTCCTGCAGCAGAGCCCGCCCACCATGGAAGTTACAGCTGTGTTTATCATGTTAATGTTTATTCCCATAACTTCTCATCTAAGAGCCGCCAGCTGTCTGTCACTGTCTCAGGTAAGCTGAAGGAGAGCTCAGTCATCAACACGTTGATGATCACACAGTTTGCGGATAGAAGAACAAAGTGGAGAAGACAAACACTTGACAAAATACATATCTTAATGTGACACAGCAAGCACACATCCATGTGCACATTTTAAGCTTCAGTTTAACTATTAAGTAAATCTCTGGAGACTTAAAATCAAGATTTTACAAGTGTCCTTGGCCCAGAGGCAGCATTGACTGAGGTGGCTCTTCTTTGTAATAAATATGTCCAAGAGACAGAGATGCCCTTGTTCATTTTTACAGAGAAGAGATAAACCTGTAGTACAAATCTGTGACACTAAGTCAGTGCAGTTAGATTGAAAGAGTAACTGAATCAAACAGGTTGTTTTGAGTCATTTTGAGGTTGCTGCAGTCTGTGTTCTATGGACTGATGATGGCTGTGAATGTATCTGATCAGATCCCACAGATCTTATCATCAGAGTGGTCCTCCTGCCACTGATTCTGCTGTTGGAGAACGTTGTCTTGTATTTCTACTGTAAGGTACTGAACACATCTTTGCAGCTGACAGGGAAGCCGTCAGTCTGGTTATTGAACTGAAGTAAGGGGCAATGCAATCAATCTAATCTGTGTACCATCGTTCCTCTTCAGGCCAGCAGGGGGCGGAAACCAGGCAGACGGGAGTGCATTGAGCTGGTGGACCATCAACTCGGTGTTTGTGCAGCTGAAGGAGCGCTAATTTAAGAAGGAGCTCATGGAGAAGAGGAGGACATCCCAGCAGCTCATCGGACATCCTGATAAATTTGATAGCAGAAACAGAAGCGACCATCAGCTCAGTCAAATATTTGACTTTAACCACAAGGCTGGAATTATCCTGTAGCTCTCTGACAGGCTGGAAACAGCACAGACTGTATATGAACATGCACACATTTTGGGTCTGAAAATGAAACAGTGTGCCTTAAACCTACATTCCTTCTAATGGCCAGCAGGGGTCGACTCCTCTGGTTGCCAAAAGAAGGTTGTATAAAAGTCTAAAAGAATATGATCCTACTGCTCAGCTGATCTCAAACTTCAGAAAGCCTTTTCCTGATGAGTTTCTGGTCTCAGTTTCTAGTTTCAAGTGTAATTGATAAAAATAGATCATTGTGGAAATTATGGTCTCATTAGAGGCAGAAAAGACTATAAAGTAGGGCAGGATTTGAAGTGGGGCTACCTTGTGACTGATAGGTCACCACTGTTTTTAAAAAAAAAATTTTTATTGTTATGGTAGTAGTTACAATATTCATTTATAGTATCTATTATTAGTAATAGTGGTCATACATACTCTGGAATGATGTACACTGTATGCTTAGAGTAGTAGCTTAGGGCTGAGGTCTGTTAAAGTTACCTTTATATAATGTATAATCCTTTATTTTCATCTCATATCTCATACATTATATTTGACTCTTGTTTGGATCACATAAAATATCCATCCATTTTCTTCCACTTATCCGGGGTTGGATCACAGGGGCAGCAGCCTAAGCAGAGAAGCCCAGACTTCTCTCTTCCCAGCGACCTCCATCAGCTCATCCAGTGGGACCCCAAAGCATCTGCCCCGGGGCTTCCTCCCAGTAACAACATATTGTACTTGCAGAAGACTTGCAGCAATCTTTCTTAATTTTATGCATAAAAACTTTTTGCTTTTTATTCAAATGTGTAATTTTTGAGTAATTTTGCATATCTCTATATTGATGTGTAATGCTAAAGAAATTGATTTATATATACTGCATATATTGCATATAAATATCTAAATAAAGAAATGTTTCAGGTGTTTCCTCTGTGATATGTCTTCTGTCTAAAAAGATCTCAGGCCCAGGGGTGGGTAGCACTGGTGAGGCATAGTCAATGCAGGTGGGGTGTAGACTGGGTAGGGTTAGGGCTTAAGTTTTGTCTGTGCTGCAGACCAGTTTGGATTGTGCCGGATGACTAAGACTTTGACCGATGACCACCCATGTTGTAAAAAAAGGTATGGCTGGGGCTCATGTGGTAGAGTGGGTTGTCTAACCCCTGCCCTCCACAGCTGGTTTGTGAATTGGATCAATCCCCGGCTCCTGCAGTCCATCTGTATCCCATCAGTTTGTGAGTGTGTGAATGTTAGATGAAGGTGCTTAGCTATAGATAAAAACTTTATGCATGTGATTGAGTGCATAAGACTTGTAGCAGAAAGCACTTTGAATGTTTAAATTGAGTAGAGATGTAACTACCAATCCATTTACAAAAGTTTTGCTATTAGGCCAGTGCTTAATAATTTTTCATGATCAAGATAAGTAAAGAAGCCAAGATCTATGTGATCCAAGTTTTATTTTTTATCTTCCATGAACATAATCCAGATTTATGAGAGAATTTAATTCAGACTGGGGTTTTTTAGTCATCAATATTTCTGTTTTGTAATCAGACTTAAAATGTACTTCCAACAGACTTGTTGGACTAAAAAAAAACAAGGCCACACCCCTGTCCTGGAGGACTCACATGTGGTGTAGCAGGCTTGTTTGACTTTGCTGCTGCACTGCAGCACCATGTGCCTGACCATCAGGAAATCCTCACCATAACACTTGATGGAAAACTGCTCCGCTGCAACAAAAAGAGACTGTCTGATCAGAATCTTAGACACACCAGACCCAGTGGCATGTTTTATCAGGACTAAAGAAGTATAGGCAAGTAAGATAGGTTTGCACTGTGTGGATGAGTAATATTTATTTAATAGCAGTTTAGGAATGACTGTTCACTTTTTTCTACAGCTACTTAAAAATGATGAAAGTATGTATGCATTCATTATAAAACCTTAAAAAAAAATTACACAGACTTCCACAATAAAACAGAGGCCAAAATCAGCCAATTGAAAAATAAAACATAAACTCCGCAAAGTAGTTGTATGAAATGTGAAACCAAAGTGTGCAATTTAAAAAAAAGAAAAAAAAAGAAAAGCTTATAGGTTGTCTCATTCAGAGACTCTGTAACCCATTCTGAAAATAAAAACAACCTGAACCCGCCTGTGAGTTGGGGAACACAAGCAAAGGAAGAAAATATGAGTGTTTAGGATTTTATTTATTAGGTCAAATTTTGTTTTTATTTATGCAGGGCATTTTTGGGGCTGATTCTCTGTTTGAACATACCTATAAATACATTTACTTCACCTACAAAGTGATTGTTGATCCATGCACATTAATTTATTAATCTTTTATGTAAACACAGCTGTCCACATCTCATAGAAACCTCTGTGAGGAAGGGACTTAACCCTTACATCACGTTCATATTTCATGCCTTTATAGTATGGTCCAGGCCAGTTTCGACCCAGATCCAAGAATGCTTTGATAATAAATGTTTATACCAATTTTTAACTGCCGCTCTAATTAGAATGTGTAAATAATAATGTGTACTATCTCCCTCTCTCTTTTTTTGTACCTGTTCATGGTCTTCATGTGTACTGCATTCACCCCACCCTGTAATGCTTTATTTCTTTCAGTGGTACAGTTATATAATCTAATCTCATAATTCCTATAAGCACCATTTCCTTGATTTGAAGTTCCACACTGGTGGAACAAAAATCCATCTGCACAGATCTGGGTCAAATTTGACAATTATTTGACCAACATTTCTAAAAATCCTCTTTTTGTATTGGTCTTAAGTAATATTCTAATTTTCTGAGATACGGAGTTTGGGGTTTTCATTAGTTGTCAATTATAATCATCAAAATTAAAAGAAATGAACATCTGAAATATATCAGTCTGTGTGGAATGAATATAATATACAAGTTTCACTTGTTTGAAAAGAATTACTGAAATAAATGAACTTTTTCATGATATTCTAATTTTATGACCAGCACCTATACACCCCTCTTGATTTTCCCCTATCCTTAATACCTGGAAACCCTAATTGGACACTAAAAAAAAAAAAAAAAAAAAAGGAAAAAAAATGTGAGAAAAGAAATAAAAAAGAAAAACAAAAAGAAAAAACACAAAGCCCTGAGCATATATCTGAGAAAGTCCGAAAAGGACAAAATCTTGCGACAGGCTCAGGAGATACACTTAACCCCAGAATGATGGAATTTTTTTGGGAGACCCGACCTCTTGACCCTGAATGGCCTGCACATGGCAGGATGCTGATGCCAATTCCTAACATTTCTTACCCCTAGCCCCCCAAACCCCTGGGGTCTGTTTTAATTATAATCTTTTTTAGGCATTAGGGCTTAAAACTACAGGGTCAGATTTGGACTTAATCCTCCTGACACTTTAAGAAGTATTTCTTGCCATATTTTTATGAATTATGGATTGTAATGGTTAAAGTATTAAAATTATAAGGAGAGCCCCCCCCCCTTCTGGGCGGGGTGCTCTGGGTCCCACTGTGTGTGGCCTGCCTGTCTCCTTGGTGGGTGCCGTGGTTAGGGTTAGTGGGTTAGGTTTTGAAAAAATCATCACAAAGACTCTCCCCACCTGGTCCGTTGACTCGACAGTTGAATGGAGAGTCAGCGGCATGCACGGGCCGTCGCACGTCACTAGCTGAACCCCATTTTTAGGATTTTTTTATTTTTTGTAAGGCTAATTAATGATCTGTCTAGATCATTAAAATAAGCTAAGTTTTAGAAAAATTTGGAGACACATCATCAGTAGTGGACCCTGGGATCATGAGGTGTTTCGGCCATTATCACTAGACACCTTCACCCAAGGGAGGCCCAGCCGGGCGTGATCAAGACCCGGTGTGTGTCTCCTGCCCAATCAGGGATTTTTTAGTGGGTCATTAAAGTTCAGCTATTTTATTACTCTTGAATATTTCTGTAAACCTTTTATTTTTAGGTATCCTAGGTTATTAGGGTTTGCATTTGGATTTGATGTCCTTACCGTGCTGGTTTATCATTTTAGTGGTTAGAGGGAGTTTCCCTCATATAATTAAGTTCTGTTGTGTTCTGTTTTTTCTGGTGTATAATTTTGACTTGGATCCAAGATATTTATCAGGTAAGTACTGCTTTTAATTTTATTATCATTGAATTTGTTTTATGAAGCTGTCTTTTTGCTTTTTAGGTGTCCTTGATCTGGTGTTTGTCATGAAAACATGGCTGGTGGAGCTATCAGGCAAGTATTAATATTATTGTTATTGAATTCAAACTGTCTTTTTGTTTTTTAGGTGTCCCTGGTCTGGTGTTTGTTCTGAAAACATGACTGGTGGAAGCCTAGGTCCTGGTGCATCCTCGGCCTAGCCACCTAAGCTGGGCTAGGGGATGGAATTTTGGGGGAAAGGGTGTCAATTTAAAGGAGCTCAATCTGAGTTTAGTGGAAGCCAAATTCAGGCGTATGTGGGATGGGATAGGGATATATCTTTTATTGAGGCTAGTCCTCACCTCAGTGAGAGCCTAGGTCCCGGTGCGTCCTCGGCCTAGCCACCTAAGCTGGGCTAGGGGATGAAATTTAGGGGAAGAGGTGACAATTTAAAGGAGTCCAATTAGGGTTTTTTTGGAAGAGAGACCAAATGTCATCGTGTGTGGTGCAAATGGACTGGTGCATGAGTGAGACTAACCCTCGTAGAAGACTGGGCCACGATCAAGGTCCTGAAGCCCTGGACCACCACACCCACAGTGCATTGCCCTAGAGTTGGGCCATGGGGGGCCGCATACTCACCCCTTGACCAGGTTATCAGACCAGTTGTTAGCACCGTTAGGTTACCCCGGTCTGCCCAGAACAAGGCCTGCAGTGGATGGATGATCCCTGTCCTCAATCTTCTTTCTTCAAGGGGCCTGCCCTTGCGGAGCCAATGAGAGTCTGGGGCGCTCAGAACAGGACCCAGGTTCCAGGCACCCCCCGAGGAGGAGGAACCAGGGCCAAGCACGGCAGAGCCGCTGTACCCAGGAGCCTCACTCTGGGGAACAAGGAATCCCAGGGACGGTTGCGGTCGTCTGCTTCCGTCCCGGGACCCTCTGGCGCCCAGCCCCAGCCCAAGCCAGAAGGGAGCCTCCCGGGGCGATCCCAGGACAGGCCGACAGTTGAATGGGGAGCCAGCGGCAATGCACGGGCCGTCGCACGTCATGCGTTGAACCCCATCACGTCTATGTCCACCCTGACTTCTAAGGGTTTGTAGTGTCTGTCTGAGGAAGTTCCTGGAATATCCCCTCCGCCTTAGTGATTTGAATAAGGTGGTTTGTGCTTGTATTTTGTCTGTGTCTTTGCTGCAAAGTCTGTCAAATCGTAGAAGTTGTGATTTTAGGATGCCTCCAAAAACGTGTTTCGGGTGATAGCTTTTCCTGTGCAGGAGAGCGTGTGTATCTGTGGGTTTGAAATAGACCCGTGTGTGCAGTTTCCCTGTGTGGGGGAAGTCTGAGTCCTTGTATACGGTAGTGTCCAAAAAGTTGACCTGGGTGTTGTTTATGGTAGGGTCTATTTTGATTGACGCGTGAGGATCGTTAAGGGTATTTACAAAGTCTTGAAACTCTTCCATGGTGGGGGTCCAGATGCCGAAGATATCATCTAGATATCTGACGTAGAAGTCCGGTTTCTTAGTGCATTTTTGGAGTGCTGTTTGTTCCCAGTAGGCCATGTATATGTTGGCGTAGGCAGGGGCAAACCTCTTTCCCATTGCTGTACCTTTGGTTTGCAGGTACCACTGTTCGTTGAACAAGAAGTCGTTACTTTTAAGACAGAGGTCTAAAAGTTGTAGTATTTCTTTGTCTGGTCGGTTTTCGTCTGGATGTATTTTGAGACAGTCTTGAATTGTCTTAATTCCTAGTTGTGTATCAATATTAGTATACAGGCTATTTACATCCATGGTAAACAAGAGGCATGGTGTTTTTAGCTTCAGGTTCTTGATCTTCTGAATGAAATCCGTTGTGTCCTTGATGTAGCTGGGGTGTCGGGTGGATAGTGGTTTTAGGTAGAAGTCCAGGAATTCTGCTATGCCATAGCTTTCACTCCCGCAGTCCGAAATGATTGGTCTGCCTGGTGGCATTCTGCCTGGGATTGTCCATTTGTTCTGGGGTTTATGGATTTTTGGTAATAAATAAAAGAATCTGGGTCTGTAGGGTTGTTGTCCTTTTAGGTATTTAACTTGTGGTTTATTTAAAAATTTTGTTTGCTGGAGTACGTGCAAGATGTTGGCTATTTTCTCTGCTGTTTTGGGAAATATAGGATCAGATAAGGGTCTATGGTATTCCTGGTCATTGAGTTGCCGTTGTGCCTCTTGGATATAGCATGTCCTATCCATGATGACCGTTGCGGAACCCTTGTCTGCTGGTTTTATGATTATTGTTGGGTCTCTTCTTAATCTTAGTATTTCATTTTTTTCTGTAGGTGTCCAATTAGGTGTATCTTTTTCTTGTGTTAATTGGGTAACAAGTCTGTTATCAGTCTGAATTAATTGTAAGAGTTCCTGTGGTAGTTTATCTGGGTCGGGTTCCCATTCTGACGGTGCCAAAAAAGGCTTTCTGTGGTTCTGGATTCCTGGTCCGAAGAATGTGGCTAGTTTTAATCGTCTATGGTATTGTGTAACGTCTATTTTGAATGATTTTCGGGTGTTATTGATTGGGCTTGGATTCGGGATAAAGGAAAGACCTCTGTCCAGCATTTGAGACTGTTCTGGTGTGGGTGTGAAGTGTCTTGAGAGGTTTATTACGTTTTGGTTATTCTTGAATCCTTTGTGAATCCAAGGTGTCCCTATCCTAAAAAAGTCTTCCAGGTTCTCCATATGTTCAATGCGGTATCCTGTGTCCAATGTATTTTATCTTTGTCTGTGTTGAATTGTCTTCTCTCTAGGCGGGGGATCTGTTTTCCAGTTTCTTTTATCAGATAGTTCAAGGTTTGTATGTTGGCCTTAGTGTTTGCTGGAAGGTGGTCAGAGTAGTTAAGTACTGGGACGTAGATTTGAGCTTGTGGGAATGTGTCCTTCGCTGTTTCAATTAGGGAATGTAGTTCTTTTCTAAGTAGGGTAGGGTTCCCCTGGTTTCTATTGTTCAATCCAAAGGACAAAATCACCTTGGACACTGTAGCTGTTGTTGGGTTTTTGTGTCTCAGGAGGTGTATACCATGGCTCAAGTTGGCCCCTGGGTAACAATCTACCTGTATACGTTTATCCAGTATCCGTGGTAGTCTGCTAATATTGGAATCCCCAATGATTAGAATTTCTCTTTCCGGTGATAGAGTCCAGTTACTGAGCTTTTCACCGCGGTGTTCGTGGGATTTG
>JAMQGT020009531.1:0-2500 GCA_024447675.2 Pterophyllum scalare | reverse complement strand
TCCTCAATCTTCTTTCTTGAAGGAGCCTGCCCCGTGGAGTCTGAGAGAGCCAGGGTGCCCAGAACAGGACCCAGGTCCAAGGCACCCCCCGAGAAGGAGGAACCTGGGCCAAGCACGACAGAGCCGCTGTACCCAGGAGCCTCCCCCCATCCTGGGGAACGAGGAATCCCAGGGACAGTCGCGGTCACCCGCTTCCGTCATGGGACCCTCTGGTGCCCAGCCCCAGCCCAAGCCAGAAGGAAGCATCCCAGGGGGAACTCAGGACCTGAGCCCCTTCCCAGGAACAAGGAGACCAGGGGTCGCTGCATAAGCAGTCGGAGCCCCCAAACCCTTGGCATCCATGCTAGCAAGGGCCAAGGCCCGGACCCGGGGAAGTCCAGCAACCCGATTCGGAGGACCCTCCCAGGGGTAGTCACCGGTCCCCCACCACAAGTGGATGGAACCCAGGGACACCCACTGGGAGTGAGGAGGACCCACGGACAGCTGCAGCCGAAACTGCCACCGTCCAGGGAACTCCCCTGGTACCCCCGTCAGCCAGGACCAGCTAGTCTGCACGCCCAAGCCAGGTGGCCTGAGCACAACAGACACAGGGTGCCTCCCAGGGGGATCCGAGGACCAGCCGCGGCGAGCCGCTGCCTTCCAGAGATCCCATGGGAACGAGGGGACCGATGGGTCAGCCTGACCCCCGTGGAACCCTCTGGCGCCCCCGCCGGTACAGGCTCGAACCCCTAACCGGGAAGTCCGGACCTCCAAGGAGCCTTCCACAGGGGTCTCCAGGACCAGCCGCGGCGAGCCGCTGCCTTCCAGGAGCCCCAATGGGAATCGGGAAGACCCTGGGCCAGCCACAGCAAGCTGTTGCCTCCCAGGGAAATCCCTGGCCCCTCACGACCCACAAAGGCTGGGTGGTCTGGTCGTCTGGTACGATCAGACCCAGGGAGCCTCCCAGGGGGTCTCAGGACCAGCCGCGGCGAGCCGCTGCCTTCCAGAGCCCCCATCGGGGTCGGGAGGACCAAGTGGCGGCACCCGTAGGTAGCCGACACCCGGAACCCCCTGGCATCCCCACCAGCCCCAGCCGAAGCTGAGGTCGGGAAGTCCAGGCCTCTCGGGAGCCTCCCAGGGGGGTAACTAGGTACCCCCATAGGGAACGAGAAGACCCAGGAATGGCCGCAGCAAGCCGCCATCCCCCAGGGAAATCTCTGGCCCCCTCCGGTTCGTCCCAGCCCAGGCCAGTTGGTCCGATCGCCCAGGCCAGCAGCGATCAGACCCAGGGAGCCTCCCAGGGGGTCTCTGAACCAGCCGCGGCGAGCCGCTGCCTTCCAGAGCCCCCATCGGGATCGGGAGGACCAAGTGGCGGCACCCGTAGGTAGACGACACTCGGAACCCCCTGGCATCCCCACCAGCCCGGGCCGAGACAAGGGCCGGGAAGCTAAGACCCCATGGAAGCCTCCCAGCAGGATTCCCAGGACCAGCTGCAGCAAGCTGCTGCCTTCCAGGGTCACCCACCAGGATACGAGAAGACCCAGGGCTAGTCGCAGCGAACTGCCACCATCCCAGGAAATCTCTAGCTCCCCCTACTCTGCTATGCCACCCTCAGCAACTTCTCGTGACACCATACACCGCACGACCCCGAGAAGAGCTCTAATCTAATCCCCTGTGTGTAATGTACTCACTCTAGTGAAGCCTTTAGTGTCCTCGGGTACGCCCTCTTCTGGCCGCTTCCTCCGGTTGGAATTTCCCATTTTTAGCCTCGCCACCCCTATGGGCTGCTTGCTGGTTACATTCACGGTTATTCGTTTTTACCCAGCATGCCCCTGAGACAGGACATGCAAATGAGCTCCACTCAGCATGTTTCCGTACCAGGAAATGTCAGTGAGTGAACGCCCACCTACTTTACATGTTTCCCATCATGCTCTACGGATTTCTAAAGGGTTTGTACCGTGAGTGTGACTATGATGGGTATTACTTATGACCTGCAGTCATTCCTTTGTTATTTCAACTTGTATAATATAAATGTTTCTCCTATTTGACCCTTTGACCCCAGGGTCCCGTGTCTGGCCCTCCCAGTCAATCTGGGAGGTACAGGGGGCGCTCCAGAGCCGGTCCTCAAAGACAGCGGAGACAGCGCCACCCCATGTCAAGGCCGGGTCCCACAGGGAATATCTATAATAAATTAGTTATTTATGGTCACTGAGGGGCCGTAGGGAATGTCAGATTACTGATTTAACCCCTAGGGGGCACTCCGTAGCTCTCCACTCAGTTCCAGGCCAGTCAGGGCCAAGGTCAAAGACAGGGCCAGTGGCCGGGGTTAGGGCTAATGTTTAAAGTTAGGGCTAATGGTTTAGGGTTAGAGATCATGGTTAGGGTTAGGGCCCATGGTTAGGGTTAGGGCCCCTGGTTAGGGTTAGAGCCAATGGTTAGGGTTAGAGCTCATGGTTAGGGTTAGGGCCCATGGTTAGGTTAGGGCTAATGGTTAGGGTTAGAGCTAATGGTTAGGGTTAGG
>JAMQGT020009530.1:0-14185 GCA_024447675.2 Pterophyllum scalare | reverse complement strand
TGTTATGTCATTGTACTTCGTTCAGTTACGTATTGCTGAAGGATAAAAGAATCACACCAAGTTTGATCTGTAGGCTATTACAATAAAATCTCTTGAATATTCCTTTAATCTTTAGTACAGTCTGTTATCTGTGTGAAAACCTCTTATCTGTTATAGATGATGCTGTCAGTACGCTGAATGGAAAGGCGTTGCTTGAGTTTACCCACTCACTATGTCTTCTCACCAGCCTTGGCATATAAGCGCTACAGTATCTATTTTAAGCATCAGTTGGTTTGATTGACTCATCCAGGAAAGATTCTTCAGGAGCTTAGCTGTTTATGTTTGGGAACATCTGAATCATACTTGATCCTTTATTGATTATATCAGAAAGCAGACTGACTATAACTGTACTATAACAAATCTAGAAATATAGTGTATATTTATTAATGTGCCCCCACTTAATGTGGCTCAAACTGAATTACCTTTTAAATGACACTCATTGTACATCCCCGCTGTGAAAATGTTTATAGTACCTTCCATTGCAATTAGTGCAGTCTATTAAAAACCTGATTATCTAACAATAAGAAAAAGTCACCAAACATTTCATACAAAAGGGCTAAAATTAGCTCCATCCTGACCAAAAAGATGAAGATACTGCTCATAAAATCCAATCCAGTGCTGTAAAATATTATAATACTTTTTTGTAAGCACCTTTTATGCTTTTAGAGTTGACATTTTATACTTATGCATCTTAAAGTGCTCTGTCATATTTTTAAAGTCTGAAGTAACGAGGTCACTGTAAGTACAAGTAATCCCTGTGAGTTCAAAGCTCAAACTATAGACTGCATTCTTGTTCGAGTATGACGTCAGCGAAAGCAGATAACCACAATAAACTCATCTCAGGCAGTGAGCACAGAAGCCTATCCCACCTGCAACTTAGATATTCTGGTTGATAGAGCAGCCGATCAGAAGAAATTTAGCTTATGTTACAGTCGCATTAGGGAGAACAGCAGTTGGAGAACACAGCACAACAAAAATTATGCAATGAACTTGCGGTATGTCATCAAGTCTGTGACCACTCGCAGTCAGTTGCCGTCTTCAAAGCGACACTGGTGTGTCACGACAACGATAAAACAGCAATAAGACAGAATCAGTCTGCTACCAGTTCGCAACTGAATGTGGTCAAGCTGGCAATTATATGCTTGATAATTGTGATAATTAGCTATAACAAACTGGTGAAATCCCAAATCTGTTGCCATTTGTTGCACATCTGTTGGTGTACATACGCACACAGAAATTCACATTAGTTTGATTAAGAGTCCAGCAAGAACCTCATAGATTGGAAACAGAATTTCCTCCACAGAAAGTAACAGAGTTGCTGCAGGATGGTTTTAGTGCAAAATGACACTGGCAACCTTACTTTGAAATAGGAATATAACCAGAATACAACCATTTAGCAACCAATGGAACTGAGTCCTTAATTACAAAGAGATATATTATAGACAAGTTGTATTCATCAGTGCAGATTGTCCCAGATTGATTGTACTTTGTCAGCCATCTGTCTATGTTTATAAATTAGACGTCAGTTATTTGCATATCTTGGCCTGCCTGTCTGAGAGTGATTGCAGTTGATCTGAGCTGGACTACAATTATTTGGAGACAGGTTTCCCCCAGCAGGCAACCTGTGCAATCACTTTGTGATCAAAAGCGATTGCTCAGATGTTTAATGTACTACTTGGAATCGGGGTCTGACAGCTAAAAAATTCAGTGTGATCACTAGTCACAAGGAGGTTGTCTATTTTTACTCTAGTATGACTGAGCTTTAATGTGGTCATCTCAGCTGACCAAGCGGCCAATCATAAGAAAGTTGTCTTCAAGGAAGTGGAGCTAATACAGGTTGTTTCAGACAGTGGATGAACTGGGGGGCAATACCAAGGGCCAGTACTGGTAAATAAGGATTATTTTAAACTGAGAATCATTCAAAACTACTCTAGTAGGCCAAGAATAAAGCAATCTAGCTGGAAATGGGCATATAGGTTCCCTTTACATTACTTTTATTTACACACAAATGATGATAGTGGCTGTTGTCTACACGGGAAACACATTCACCTAGGCTTTCTTCACAGCAAGTGATATAAGAAAAAAAACAAAACAACAAAAGCACTGTATCCTTTGGCCTCAAATTTTCTAATGTGTGGGAAGAAGAAAATCTCTTTATCAGCAGAGAAGATATTTTTCATTGTAGGAAGCTCCCCAGCACTGGTCTCTGGCGTGTGTTTCAAAACGATGCCTCACTGTTCAAATTCACAGTCCATTAGCTGCTGCCGAGCTAGCAGAACTTCAATGGATTGCAAGTGGTCCTGATGCTTTTGACTGCAGGCTTTCATTAAAATATAGATCAAAGAGATGAAATTGATAAAAAAAAAAAGGGGGGGGGGATAAACCGTGCCGCCACCAGAAATTAAATTTTATGATCAGGCACATGGGAATCAAACACTGAACATAGGAAATCCCGCTCTTTTACCCTCACACCATCATCCATTTCACATGCTGCTCAGTTATTTCATTTAATGTCACAGACATTTGAAGATCAAATGATTGAAGTTCAACCACTGCTATCTAAAAAACATTAACCCAGTCCCAGTTCTCTGCTGCCATAAATCAATGGCTTGAGCTGGTTTTGATGATCTTCTTGCAAAAGATTTGTCTATTGTCTTTGGACAGAGCCCCAACATTCAAAGAGACAAATGACTCTGAACCTGAACAGAATCATATATTAGGGCTTCTGGGCTGCACAGAGAACTTCAACCAGTTCGTAGCAGAGAAAGTTGCAGCAGCATATGTATCCAGGGAGGGAGAAGATTAGACATAGTGGACACTGAAAATGAAGACTGATGAGATGAAGCGACATGTAATGGAGATAGACGTTTCTGTCGAGCTTTTAGTGAAAGGCCTCCTGGTATTTCAATTGCCTTGGGCAAATGGAAAACTTAATGGGGGCTCACAGAAGAAAACAGTTACACATTGTGCTTTCTCACATTTTCTTGCCCAAAATGAGCTGTCCCCAATAGCTCTTGGTTTAAAGAAGAAACAACGAAATAAAAACCCCAAAAACAAACAAACATACAAACAAAAAGCCTTCAAATACACAACGTAACATAAACTGACCATAAGCTAAAAGTACAAATATTTTATGTAACTAACAACAACTTGTTCAAAAATGTTCCAGCTTTCCTTAATCGTGCGATGGTTCATTCACACATTAACAAGTTAACATCTGATATGGAATATACTTGATGGATTATACTTATGATTTATTTATTGATAACCTCTCTCACATATAGTATGCAGCCTGATGGTTTAGTTAAGGTTGCTGCCTAAGCCCACTGGATTGGAATTGCCTGCGTTTTTCTCACTGCATTATACTCAGACTTTGCACTTGGGTGTTTGAATGTTAAAAGCTGTTTAATGCTGACATTTGAATCATGAGTTATAAATTTGTATTGTCACATACAGCCCTTATAAATTTTTCCTAAAAAAAGAAGAAGTTAAACCCTGTAATCCATGTGTTCAAACAGTTTTGGCGATGGTGTAACTGAATCATCACCTGAGACTGAACCTGACACTTGTATTGAGCTTGTCTTGAGAAAAATCTTCTGTTTAGAACATTAGTTATACAGTAAAATAACTAGTGCAGTCAACCTTTCCTCAGTATATCTCATTCTCAGTAAATATCATTATGCAGACACCAGGACTGTTGTCAGAAAATCAAACCCAGGGGATACTTCAAAGAAAATGTGGATCTAGAGAAAGCTGTTGTTGGTCAATTAGAACTTTGAAAAGAAGAAGAAGAAGAAGGAGAAGAAGAAGAAGAAGCAGCGTGCTTATGACCTTTTTAAACTTTGTTAAATCAAATGGTTAGTTCCTCTTAAGTGTTTTTAAGTCTGTTTTATAAAGTTCTTTTGGTTTGATAGCAAATTTTACCTTACCATTCAGTCATTTGGCACCAAAGTGCATGCTATGATACAAGAAATGCTAGAAAGCAATTTAATATTTAACAAATTAGATTTTTCTTTGGACTACCTGTGTGAGAGTATTAACAGGGACTAGAAAGCAAGACTGTATTTCTCCCATATTAGCTTCTCTTCATTGGCTCCCTGTAAAATCTAGAACTTACTTGCAAAATCTTGAATAATTATACCCCATCATATCTTAAAGATTCCATATTGGCATATTATCCCTACAGAACACTTCATTTATTCTTATAATTTCAAGTAGAATGGGCGGCACATTCTTCAGTTTTAAGACTCATCTCCTTTGGAACAACCACCTAGTTTCCAAAGACAGACATCATTTCTACTTTTAAGATTAGGCTTAAAATTTTTATTTTTGATAAAGCTTATAGTTATGGCTGGGTCAGCTGACCCAGAACTATCACTTGGATATGATGCTACAGGCTCAAGCTGGTGGGGCACTTCTCGAGCATTTCTTCACCACTCAACTCTTTTCACTACCCATGTGTTTGTATGCCAGCACTGCCTGCCACTAATGCTGGACAGAACAGTGAAGCAGACAGGAAAATAGGGAGCAAGCAGAGGGAATCACCCTGTAGGAAATGTCCCAGGGTAGAATTGAGCCCATGTCTCTACAGTGGTCTTGTGGGTCACCTACTCAACCTGGCAAGCTAAGCTGGCACCCTAGCAATCATTAAATTTTCTTCTCTCTCTCCCAAAACTTGTTTTGTCCTCATCTTTCTATGCCCTTTTTTTGTCTCCTTTTTACCCTCATAAACACTCCCCAACCAGTCATAGGCAGAATAAACTAAAAGAAAAATCATATCAGCATTCTCAATGAAAACTTGGGAGGAAGTGGGAAGATGATGTTGCTTCATGCTGAATTGTCGGAACATGTTAGCCATAATCACTTTCCAGGGAGCTAATATGTGTAAGTCATATAATAAAATTTCCTTAGTTGGCAAAAGTTAATTAATAGCACTGTAATCAAAAGCAGAGAGATCACCTGCTGTATGAAACAAGTTTTAAGTATGAGCATGTTGTGTTGAAACAAGTAGAAAGCAGACATTCTACTGGAGTGATATTTCTTTGAAAGGTACAGAAGCTCTGGCTTGTTGTTCCTTTAAGAATCTGAAGAGAAAATGTTCCAACACATGGCAAATCTTATCACCTTCAATTTCTCATATGTCCATTTTTGACAGGCTACAAATTTTGGGAATGAAAGCGTCTACGTTAAAAGAAGGACCAAATGTGCCCGACAGCTGTATCCTGCAGGCACCCAGTATCTTGTGAGCATCTGCACTAGGTTAGTGATTACCCAGCTGGGACCTGGTAGTTAGGCAGGAATGACACCAACTGTTTAATAAGTGTGGTCTCTGGACCTGCTTCAGGGCAAGGCAGCTCCCAGATGAGAATGTGCTTTCAGTGCATCAGACTCTTTCCAGCATATATGTGATTGTTTTCTCCTTTTTATTCTTAAGTATATAATGCTGGTTTTAGATAGGTGTCACACAGAGGCTGTGCTAGTTAGATTTACTAAAGGTCTTCTGTTACTGTGAAAGTGCGCATGGGAGAACTGTTGTGTCATGATGCACATGCCAATTAGGGAGAGCTGAAAAAACACACCCGGGGGACAAGGCTGCTGTTGACGTTCTCCCCGCACTGATGAGGAGCCATGTGTCAATCCTCCAGGGAGTCAGCGAGAAAGCAAAAGAGAGTGGAAAGAAGGCGAGTGATAAAAAGGTAGGGTAGAAGAAAGCGGGGAGTTCCTATACTCAGGTGTAATGTGGCCCTCCGCTGTCACAGTGATTTATGAGGAACAGAACTATTATAATATTCCTGCTGCAAATCAGAGAAAGAGGAGTGAGGAGGGAGGGAGTATGGAGGTTTGAAGTGTGTGTGTGTGTGTCTAAGACAAACAAGTCAGGCAGAGGGGCTAATATACATTACCAGAGAGAAAACTATAGCAAAACAATATGTGGCATGTTATTCCTCTGTACTGACACACCACTTCTGCATGCATTTGATTTATTGTTATATCCTTGCATATGCATACACAGTCATGCTACAGCTAAGATAATACCACACCATGATATTTAAATGCATATGATGTTTGCTTTTCTCTCTATACTGCAAAGGTGGGACTCCTCTTAATGGGTTTTCACAGCAGTAACACAACTCAGTGGCCTTTTACATTTGAGCACGATTGTCTTTATAGGTCAGAATAAAAATGGAATATTTTGGTTTGAGACATTCTGAGTCTGTGAGTGAGTGCCACACGCTCCTTATTGTGAGATTTCATGTCCCAGCAGGTTCACAGTCAGTACTGTAGGTGTAGGCTTAGTTTCTATGGACCAGTGGAGCTGCATGTACATATATCTGTTGCTTATTATGTGGCTTTAATTAACCTTATCACAACATGCGCCAAGAGAAAAGAACGACAGTGCGGAAAGAATGATAACCCTGAGAGTAGGTTTCTGTCTACATGATTTTCCTTTTTGAAATGTTGCCCTGTGTATCCACGGTGGATGTCTCAGGAGGTAGAGGTATGTACCGACTGGAAGGTGGATCGTTGATCCTTGGTTCTTCCAATGTTTCCTTAGGCAAGAGACTGAACCCTGAGTTACCATCAGAGTGAGTGAGTGAAGCTTAAAAGTGTAGTAAGAAAGTGCTTTTTAGTACTGAAATTGAGTAAGAAAAGCGCTATATAAACAGCAGTCCATTTACACCCCCACCCCCGCACCACCAAGGAGCAACACACATACATAAAAGTATGCTCTTGTTCTACATATCCTGGCTTGCTACCACATACTTTCATACGCATTACTTATTAGCCTTAAGTACTCTCCAACACAGGAGTGGCTTTACCAAGTGTTGATTTAATTTCCTATAATATAGATTATATTTCAGAAAGAAATACTGGCACCAGCACACACAGACTGGTCTCCCCTGCCGATATCAATTAATGAGAATACCAAGACCCATAAGCTCAATCAATAATTCACTCTAGCAGAACATTTACATTTATGTCCTCAGCAGTTCATTTTCACTCGCACCTCTGAGGGCTTCTCCCGTGCGTTGCATTTCAACTTTTATTTTGAAAACCTAATTTTCACAGTTGTGCCAAAGAAATGTAGGCAATGTGATTTTCACTGCACTCTGTGGACCCACTCTACTTGTTAGCAGTTATCCAAAGTGAGAGGAAGTGAAATGAAAGACTCTTTCTTAAGTTTGCAGAAAGGTTAAAATATTCCCACAAAGTGAAATGTCACTTTCAGCTCCGCGGGGGCAGCGCACATTGCCACTTATGGGTCAGCCAGTCTGACTCCCACGCAGGTGTGGTTCATGGGCAGTACGCAGAACAGTATTATCATACCTCTCATCGCACACACCTCACAAGTAGCTCTACTTCAAGTATAACATTTTCCTCCTGTCAGTAGTGATGGATAACAGTTAAGGAGCCCCTTTAAGGGCCATCCAATAATAATGGCATGGAAAGTCACAAAGCGGAGAGATGCATGGAGAGATGCAGGAGGAGTGGAGAGTGATGAAATGAAAGGGGGCAAAGGGGGGGATTAGCTACAGCTATTAGCAGCTTCTAAAGTAATCACACTCATTAGCTGCTATCAGATTGGGTTAGATGGTTATAAAACAAAAGAGAGCGAGAGGGAGCGAGAAAGAGATGCACAGAGCATACTCCAACCTACTTTTTTGTGCTTTTCCTTTTCAGCACATTGCAGTACACAGTGACATAGTTTGTCTGTAAAAATAACACCGTGTTGGTCCTGCAATAACAGGAAAGTTACTTGAATTAAAAATGTATTTTTCTTGTTAGGACATGACTTGAGGTTACTCAGGCCAGCATCCATCTATTAAAATAAAATAGGACTTCATCCTGATAATGCTTATGCAATTTAAATGAATAAGTGACTAAAAATTTACATAGGGTAAAATTGACTTCAAAGACCAAAACAGTTTCCTATACTGGGCTGTAAACATGCTTATTAATTTTGTGAAATCTGGGGTTTTAAAATGGGAGTCTGTGGTGATTAACTCACTTTTGGAATCTGCCTCAAATGGTCATTAAAGGAACTGCAGCCTACAATCTTTTTCAGACTTTGTCAGTGATGTGTGAAAAATACCCAGTCATAAAAAAATGTACTCTGAAGTTTAGCCAAACTGAATATGAGGGTTCAGCATCCTGAGTTAGATAACCCACAAGGGAATATTTCAAATATACAAAGCAAAACACGAGTCCCTGTTGGCCCATGTTCATTTGGTCTGTGAATTCCTGCTGAGCCACAGCATGAGGCCAGTAACACAAAGATGATGAAGTCTGACAGGGCAAAACCTGGCAGCCTGTGAAAAAGCCAGTAGCTCAGGTATAACCAAAAGGGAATCTTCCTGAAATGCTGATAATACCTCATTACAAGGGAAAAATATATTTTCATAACTTTGGTAATAACACCAGGTTAAAGTTATATAAGTGACTTGGTGTCTAAATTGTGACGGATGTTTACGTCTGATAGAATTGGTGATAATCGCATGCTTATTCCTTCACTTTCTTTCAGAAGAAGTTTGCCTAATTAGACGTTCGTTCAAACAGGATATGGATGCTGACGTGTCCTTCTCCTTAGCAAACAGGAACATTCACTGTAGTGTTCATTAGTATTATTTGTTAGGGTTTCATGTTCTGTGGAGAGGAGTGAGAGTCCAGAGCTGCTGCTGCTGCTGCAGAATTTAAATTTGGAGTGACCATGCATTATACAACTGCATAAGGCAGAAATGTTGATTGTTTTTCATGAATAATTTTCACTTTTTTCTTGCAGTGCAGACAACATATCGAAGCAGGCTGAGAAACAAAACGAAGAAGATGTAGGAGTAACCTATAGCTATATGGAGGAGATGTGAGTTTTTCAGGTACAGCAATTAAACTTCCCTTGTATTTGTTGGCAGGCTACACATATTTTCACACTTCATCTCACAGGAAATTAGCTGACCTTGCTGTCTTGGTTTAGCTACGAAGTAGGCGTTTATACTGACAGGCTGCCGAAATTCATGAAAGCGGAGCTGTCCAATGTTTTCAGTGATTATCGCTCATTTGTAAAATAACATTTTATCCAGAAGAAGGGGCATGCAGTAGGCCCTTAAGAATGTGCATTTATGTGTGCCTTTGGAAAAAGTATTTTATATATTAAGGATTACAAAGTACAGTATTTATATGACCTACTATAAATGTATCATAGACTTTAGGAAATGCCTTAATTTATATTGTATACTAATATATTTTATACCACACTGTCAGTTTTAGGTCTACAAGCCAGCAAATATCCTGCAGAAATGTAACGTTATCTTAACCCTTTTTTTGATACGAGAGGATCGAGTTCATGGTCAGAGCAATTTGTAACGTTTGACCTAACGTGGCAATCTCCACATCTGAGGCAAAACTGATTCACCTGCACGCCCTCTGTGCTCTGGAAGAGCACACTCAAAGCAGCTGCCCAACAGCCCTGGGGAGAGCCATTACCGGTGGCGGCATGAACATGTGCTTGGGTCC
Organism: Pterophyllum scalare; assembly: GCA_024447675.2. Classification (NCBI taxonomy): domain Eukaryota; kingdom Metazoa; phylum Chordata; class Actinopteri; order Cichliformes; family Cichlidae; genus Pterophyllum; species Pterophyllum scalare. Next base: position 4,636 of record JAMQGT020009530.1, on the reverse strand, counting down.
ATTGCTGATACTATCTCCCAATCCATGGCAAAGGGCAAACTTATTTGCTATCAGAGGAACATTGTTGTGGTCAGAGCTGCGAAGCTGCCCCAACCACAGCAACTGGGCTGTTCGCCTCAGCATCAAACTGGAATCTGTAAGTCAATCTGGGGAGGCAGCATCACATTCCCACATGCTTTTAAAAGTTAACTGACGCCAGATATGGTCCTCAAATCAGCCTCCTCCAAGCAGGGAGAACCACATGGAGCTGGTTCAGACACCAGGAGCTGGTGAAGCTCTGCATAAGGAGAAGTTGAAAAGCATGTTGTGAGCCCATCAAAGTGGGGTGCAGAGGGTTCACTGGTGCAAGGACTACATGTTACTCTGCATCACAAGAAAGTCATTGAGTCCACCATGGAGGAAGAAGAAAGCATCTCCAGATGGCTTTGGATGAGGAGGAATTGTCCATGGGTCAGTGCTGCTGGGACACAAACCAGGGCCTGATCATCCCAGAGTGACTCATTTGATGCTGAAACACCCGAGAACATGAGGTGCATCACTGAGGTTGTGTCCCACCCTTAGGATGTATCTTTGATTTGAGAGACATTATTTGTCATGACAAAACCACAGATTTTCCAGCTTCCCTCAGCTCTGGAAAGCATGCGATTGTCTTGTAACTCATTGTTTTGGTTTTATGCCATTTATGAACTTATCATAAAATTCTGATTTTGATGAAGATGGAGAGCATAACTAGTAAATTGTACACTTAGCAACAGATATTTCCCAGCTCTGGGACTAAAAATAAGAGTAAAACCTCTAGCAAGCAACACAACTTAAACTTAAATGCTACTCTGGCCCCCTGTCAGTTAAATGTGTAAATAATGTGATTCAGAATTACAATTTCTGATACTTTTACTTCACACCAACAATTATCTTCTTGTACATCTTCTTGCTAGATTGCATAAAGTCTCTGTCTGTCTGTCTGTCTGTCTACCAGCTCCTCCTACAAGACCAGGAGTTGAGTAACCAAACTTATCATACAGGTGCATCTTCAACCCTTGAAGGTTCTTATCTGTATCAGATATTATGACATAATCATGTTACCTAGTAGCGACCTATCAATCTTAACAATGGGCTAAAATGACCAATTTTTGGTGCTTATACACCTATGACACCTCATCATGTAACTGTAACTATACAACCATAATGAACGTTAAGCTATAGGCTACATGGATTTATATTCAATCAAACAAAATCTTGCATGCCAGTATTTTCATTGTACACTCAATATAGATAGACAGTGTATGGCTGATGAGTGTACACTTATTTTTTAGACAGTAGATGGTTGATGTATTAGGAGTACTAGGAGTATAAAAGTGAGTCCAGTGCTATTTTGGGGCAGAAAGTCATGAGTCAAAAGTGTGAAATTGTGACAAACAATGCTCCCCACAGGCATTTTCCTGGCCTGAGTGGACTGGTAACAAACAATACAGCTGACAAAGACAGAAGTAAGAAAGAGAAGAGGATGCCACAGAATACAGTGAGGGCTTAGTTACTTCTGGTTTCACTGCTGGAGGCTTTAATGGCTGTTCTCAATCATCTTAGGAATCTACTAAGAGTACTTTTGGTATCTATCTGTGTCCAGAGTCTTCTTTGGACAGAAAACAGTGTTGATTGCATTATATGTGATAGAGATCTGAAGCCAGTGGCACTGGATCAATACGACTGACAAATGAGAGGATTGAAGACGGCGTGGTTTTGGCTCCTTCAGCAGTTCTCTCTGTTTCTCAGGGTCTCCACACAACTAATCAAAATACTATAAACCACCACAAGATTATCCTGTGTTTCACAAGTCAACTCAACAGTTTCTCATATATCACATGTATCTATCTATATCTATATCTATGTGTGTGTGTGTGTGTGTGTGCTTAAATAAATTTTAACAAAACTTAAACTTAAACTTAAATAAAATGCCTCTGTACACCACCACAGTAAATTTTAAAGCAAGATGTGATTGAAATGCAGGCTTTCAGCTTTAATTCAAGGTGTTTAACAAAGATTTTGGCAGGATTACAGACATTTTTATGCATACTCCCCCATCTTCAGAGTCTCAAAAGTAATTCTACAAACTAGTATGTATTTAAATGTAAGGATTTTTTTTACATACTTGGATGGAAATCCTTGCAGTTAACGACTGCCTGAAGTCTAGAACCTGTGGATATCACTAAATGCTGTGTTCCTTCCTTTAAGATGCTGTTCTGGGTCTTTACTGCAGCCATCTTCAGTTGTTGCTTGTTTGTGGGTGTCTCTGTCTCCAAGTTTGTCTTTAGAAGCATTTTTTTTTGCTGCAACACATTAGCTACGCATAAACACATTAGCTACAATAAGGATGGATAGTGAGTATATAAAATATATGACTCTCACACCAGAGCCTAGGTTTCCTGACCACAATTTCTGTTTGGTTTAAACAATAAGAGCACTCGATGTCTTCAAAAAATAAATGTTTCCATCTGCTCTAATGCAGTTATATTTGTGCATTTGATGTCCTTACATAGACATGGGTCAGATTGACAGATAAAAATAGCATGCTCTCTACAGCCAAGGATATTTTAGATCAAGATAAATTAAATTGCTGTGACAGCTCTTTTGCTGAGAGGTAGATGAGAAGATCAATACCACTCTGAAATGCCTCTGTTAAATATGAAGCTACAACCAAGACATTGTTTCCACGAGCCTAGCATAAAGATTAAAAGGGAGAAGAAAATGTTAGCCTGGTTCTGTCTGTGGATAAGTCCTCAACTGACAAAGAAATATATTGTCACCCGTCCCCTGAAAACCACAAAGTATCATATTTATGCTTTGCCTTTGTTAGCGAGTTGTTTTCCATCTTTAGGCTAAGCTAAGCTATTCAACTCCTGGCTGTACATATCTAATATACGCAATTAAGACTGGTATAAATCTCAGCAAGAAAGTGAATAAGCGGCTTTCCATAAAATATAAAACTCTTTTAGCAGCGTAAGGGAAATATTGCAATTTTTTTTTCTGTCAGCTTCTGCATCCCCATTACATTTCTGAGGATCTCAGTACTAACCACCAAGAATGTCAGATTCACGTGATTAAACAACGTGCAATGTTAAGAAAAATTTCCTTAAAATTTGTGATCTGTGACTTAAATGTTGTGCTTTGTGTTGGTTAATGGCACAGAAATACATTCACCAGCCAATAATGGAAAGACTGAAAGCTGCACGTCTGAGGCCTGTACTGTGGCTTAGTGAGGTAATGTCAGGTTTAACCCACATAAGTCACCACGGTAACGGCAGACCTCACCTGCTCTGGTGAGGTTATGCTTCAAATTGGAGATCAATAGGTACAAAACCACTGAGTACTGACCAAACAGTTCTCTGGAAAATAACAGCACCATTGCTGGGAAATCTCATGTACCCCTGTGCACAGGTTGTCAAAGGGTCTCTAGTAGACCTTTCTGTCTCCCCCATGAGCATCTGTAACACATACAGATTTTTAGGAGCAACTTAATTCCTTGCACTTTTTCCTGCTGGCTGTGAAGCTCTTTCAATTTCTAAGCCTCATTATAGCAATATCTGCTTTTTGAACCTATATAAAATTTGTAAAATAAATCTAAAAAGGTCATTTAGACATTTATTAAACATAAACAAGATTAACTGCAATTTGTGTCAGATCATTTGTTGTGTTAAAGATGAGGCAATGATATTGATGAGTGTATAAACTGGCACAGTCTGTTTTTCTTAAATATAGGCTACTTTTCCCAACTTTCCATCCTGCCTTTAAATAGACTTTAGGCCATATAGAACTTTTTCAGTCTTACTGACCATTCAATGTGATTAAAGCACACACACTTTAATATTAACCTTCTCCCATCACACACCCACTCACAGGCTCTGCTTTGGCTGCTGCAACTGTGTTGAATTTAGTTAAACATTTAAAGATTTTTCTAATATAGTTTGCCTTTGTTTCTAAATTATGCCACTCTGCTGCCAGTAGACTCATCCATGTTTGTTATTGGACATTCTGCCAGCAATATCCCTGTTATGTGATGGTTTCAGTATAGCTCTTATCTACACTGTGATTTATTTAAGCCAAAGCAAAACCACAAAGGACATCATTTGATGCTGTACTGATCTGCTTGCTTTATACAACAGCACTTGTTTACTATAATATTTTATTATAACCTAATTTTGCAGCTATTGCAACTATAACCATTCATTGTGGATGTAATGGTGAAAAAGTTAAAGCTGTATAGTATGCAGGCATCTCGCTAGCAGTCTGAAAGTTTCACAGAAAAAAAAGGCTCAGCTGAAGAGTCATGAAATCCTTGGTGGAAAAACTAGAAGGGAACATCTTATGTAATGAACAAGAAAAAACAAAATTTGCATAATTTTAATCAAGGAACATCATCATACAGTTTTTCTTTTTTTAATGGATAATTTTGTAGGCCTCCATGTTTGGCTAAAATATATGGATTGCGTAACAAAGGCATGGAAACTTTATTGATAAATCCTCCAAGTAAGTAAGTAAGTAAGTAAGTAAGTAAGTAAGTAAAAATTTATTTGTATAGCACGTTTCAGCGGCAAGGCAATTCAAAGTGCTTTACATCATAAGAAAATCAAACAAATGTGCA
>JAMQGT020009529.1:0-29309 GCA_024447675.2 Pterophyllum scalare | reverse complement strand
TTGGTTTTATTTGCTGTATTGTTTATTTTGAGGGTGCCTGAGCACCATCGCTGTAGCAGCCTTATTTTTAATTTTATCAATAAACAATTATATTTCCAGAACCATATCTCTGTTACCTGTCAAATTTCGAACCTGTGCATTTAAGGTATTCTCTTAGAGCTACAATAAAAACCCAAATTAATATATTCCAGAGGGTGAAATTCCCTCTGGTGGCGTTGTCGGAACAACTAATTAAAATACCAAAAAGGCCTTGACCACATCGTCACACAAGCATCCAGGACATCTGTGTTCATTCATCTGCTGTGCTGCAGAGGCCTGATTTCAAGCACCACTTACTGGGCCAGATCAATTACCTTCTAGTGAACACAGAGTTCTCAGGAGGCAGACCCTGCTGGAGAGCACCTGTATTTAACCTGAGGGGGAAAACAATGACATTGGGTACTCAGAGTGTCTGGCTATTCCATTTGCCCTTTGTATCATCTCTTTAGACCTCTATCTGGTATTATTACCATTCATAGTATCTGACTGGTATCATTGTGAGTAAATGGTTGCCAGTTGCCATGGAGTAGCTTTTGGATGTGATTTGTCATTTTGTAGATTTCACACAGTTGAATATTTTGGATTTCATTAATTTGTTTTGTATGCTTTTGTCGCACTTACAGTGTTCTGAGTGTTTTTGCATGATTTCATTTAAAACTGTATTTTAGATCTTTGGGGTTTAAATTAGCTGAGACTGCTCTGTGTTTGAGATTGCATGGTTTTGTTGCGTATGTTTTTTGGTTGTTCTGCCAGTGTGTGCAAATGATAACTGTGAAAGTCGGAGGGCATAATGCTGTGAAAGTGGAGGTACAGGTTCAACCAAGTGTTTGTCAGGCCTGCAAGAATGCCAAAAGAAGGAGGCATGAGGGAAACACCATTTACAGAACTATACTCCCATCGCTGTCTTGTTGCTGCAAAGCCTGCCGTCCACCCTGGGTCAAAAAGAAGTGACACAATAGTTGTTACTATAGCTGACTACTGCAGTTGCTGGGCAGAGGCTAGAACTTCAGCCAACCCTGTGAATATCTTTTCCTTTTTAAAACACAGTCGCACTAGTGTCAGGTTAGCAGATGTTGCAGAGTGGCGAAAAAGTAGATCCTCTTTTACTTATCAGAACACAAGAAACTAGAGATTTCACTAGCATTTCCTGAAGAAAACCATTCAGCTGAAGAAAAATCAGCTGAATGGTTTGAGTTGAATTGTTGTAATTGCTGAAATATTTGGGAAACCTGTTGAAAGTGCTGAAATACACAGAATCATTCTCCTAAAAATGAGGGAGAATGAAAGTTTTTAGGAAGAATGAATATAATAGAATTTGATATCAAAAGCTGCAAAGTAGAGAAACTAGATGAAAATCTTCAAAATGTACATTAGAAGAGAGCTCATTAATGTAAAAAGAAAATGCAGCTGAATGGTTTGCTGAATGAATGTGTGTGTTTGTGTCACTGTCTGCGTGTCCCTGTGTGAGTTGCCTGACCTTCATCAACTGAAGCCAACAGCCCAACTTTGAACCACATGCATGCTGGAGAGATATCCACCAATAGGTTTAAAGTACTGATGGGGTGGCAGTAGCGCAGTGGGTAGGTGCTCACCTCACAACCGGAGGGTCCTGTCTGAGCATGTGCTGTCATTGTATCCCTGGCCAAGACACTTAACCCACATTGCCTAAGTGTGAATGTGGTTGTGTGGCAGCCACGCTTCTGTCAGACTGCCCCAGGGCAGCTGTGGCTACATTAGTAGCTTACCACCACCAAGTATGATTGAGGTGTGAATGAATGGTGCATTTAAGTACCATTATTATTATTATTATTATTATCTATGGAAGCTTGTTTCCACCACTAAAAAATAAATAAATAAATAAATAAAAATCACCATCTGTAAATTTTGAGTTACTTTCCTGAAATTTTGATTAAATAAGTCGAAATTTTGGCTTAGCACTACCAATCAGGAAGCTCCAAGAAAGAGATCTTTTCCTTGTTACCCAGAAGCAGATGCCGCCAGCTCATGCACACTCAAAATGGGGTAGCAACAGTATCAGTGAGCTAGCAGTTTGTAGCAAACGTGAACAAATTGTCAGCATGTTTTTGACCGTCAAGGGTCAAAATGTCATCTAGCAAAAAACAGCTGCATTAAAGGTAAGGAACCAATGTTTTCACGTCAACGTCAGATTATTGGGGGGGGGTCATAACCCCCCCATCCCCCCCACACAAATTATGCGCTTGTTTCTAAGGTCAAAACTGGGAGGAGTTCAAAAATGGGACGCTGTCCTGGGGTTGAGAAAATCTCCCTAAAATTTCAATTGATCTCTATGTAAGAGTTGGAAGGTACTCCCTTGACTTGGATCCTCACAGTTTAAAAAGGTTTACATCTTGAAATACATAATGTTTGAAAGAAGAGGAACGGCGCTATGTTTTGAGGGTAGAGCGAACACTGTGAACACAGTGGTGGTTTAAAAAAAAATTTTCAGATGAAAAATTTGAAGTCTCTCACTCTATCAGGTGAAGTTCTCACTCTAACCGCCAAGATTCTGTCCAATACACACACCCATTATAAACTCTGAAAAGGGTGAAAAAAACCAACCTGAAACTTAAGCTGGAACTGGAGAAAAACCATAAAAGATATTGATGAATACAAGCTGAATAGTTCAATATCTTGGCATCATTTTAAAGTTTGAATGGTGTCTGTAGCAGAAAGTATGTGTAAGTACTTAGAGTTGAAAGAGGAGGAGGTTGAATGAGGATTTGAACACTCGCCATTTAAATGAATGGGAAAATTCTGGTGAAAAAACTTAAACAATTTAATAATAGTTAGAAATGAGAAAAATACAAGCCCACATGTCCAAGAGAAGAGGAATCAAATGGTGGTTGAATGTTTTTTTTTTTAATGTCAAACAGTGTTGAAATAGTTAGCTAGCAAAAAATGTACAAAATGGATAATAAAATATTATAATAAAAGAAACTAGAAAAAGCCGTTCCTAGCTAAAATGCAATGTGAATTGCTGGGTAGTTGCTGTGCTATCGGATGCACTAATCAACACGGAGACAAGCCATGTGTGTGCTTTTACAGGAGTCCATCAGAAAAAGAGAGAAGATTGTGGATTTGTGCCATTAGATGTGCTTCCGTACCTGGGGAGAGCAAAGGAGTACACATGTCTTTGCAGTGAACATTTCATCAAAGGTAAGATTACGTTTACTTTGTGGGTTTTGATTAAGGTGTTTAGTTGTCTGTTTTCGTTGGTACGGTAAGCAGTAAGGGTGGCCTTCACACGCTGCTTCTGCATTTTGGCTCCATTTTTGTGAGATAAAAATGAATGATGTAATATTTCATATTTTGTAGTTCATTTGACATTTTAGGAGCTGTTAAGGATCAGATTATTTTCATTATTAACTGATACTCAAAAGCATCTAAGAGCTGTATGTTGCTTGTTGAAGTTTTGGGTTGTTTTGGGGTTTTTTTTTGGTATTTTGAGTTTTCAATTCTTCTGAAATATTTTTGTGTTTGGTTTCGCTTGTGGTTGAACCCTGTGACAGGTTGATGACCTGTCCAGGGTGTACCCCACCTTTTCCCCAGTGACAGCTAGGATAGTCTCCAGACCCGCTGTGATCCTGAACTGGAAAGGTGTATAGGTGCCCTCTGGCAGGCGCTACAGGTGCATCAAAGCCAGAACAAACACTCAATAGCGGTTTCTTCACCAGAGCAATCAGCACCCTGAACTCACAAACTCACCCACTAACTGTGCAATACCCACATGTCGTGCAATATTATATTATTCATACTGAACAATATCTATCACTCCTATATTGTGTAATGTCCAATATTCACCCACTAGTGCAATATTCATTCACCAAGTGCAATACTCACCATCTTCATTATTATATGTATATACTTATTTTATTGTATTTTTTTTTACAATGTATATATATTTTTATACATTGTTTTTTTATGTATATTTTTTATACATTCTGTTTTATTTTCTATATATTTTTTAGAAGTTCTATTTTATATTTTAGGGAAGTGCGACTTCCTACTGCATGGCACTGAACAGGAGTGGCCCTCCAATCTCATTGTACATTCTGTATAATGACAATAAAAGCATTCTATTCTATTCTATTCTATTCTTCTGCATCTATCTGTTACTGCCTGTTCCCTTGCCTCTGTCATTATGTTTATTATGAAGTCTTCTCATCTCTGTGTTTTTGTCTTTTTGGTTATTTCCTGTTTTCTGTTGTGTTTGGTTCTAATGTTAGTTTCTGTTTTCCCTGATTTGTGTTCGCCTGTCTTCGGTTGTTGTTACTTTTCTGCTCCCCTCATTTCTCAATAAGAAATCACCCTTCTGTGCACATAAAGTTCCTCTGTGTTCCACTTTATTTTTGTCCAGTCATCTTCTTATCTTCCCTCATGTATTATCCATGTAGTCTACATGTCCTTCAGTTTTCTCCTCTGCTTGTCATAGTTTTAGGTTTCTGTTTTATTGTTGGGCTTTATTCTGGATTTGAATCAGCTATTTATGCCTTTTGTTAAGTTATTCAGCCTTTGGTGTTTTGCACTATGGTCCTGTCCACACCAATAAACCTCTGAATGAGATTTGTATGATTTGCCAGTTAGATGTGCAGAGGTTTATCAGCTGAGTCATCCACAGGTGTTTACTAATGCACACAGACAGACGTGCACTCACTTTGTTGTAGTTCCTTTTATAGCAACTGTCAGAACAACAGAACAATATTTAGCTATGATGATGTACTGACAGACACACTCATGAGGTGTAAACAATACTAGCTATAACACCGTCATAGAGAGTAATGAATTATCCTTTTGGCAATAGGACAGTTTGTAAATGTCAGTATGTTTCATCTGCTACCCATGGCCTCGCTGCAGTGATCAATACCAAATGGAGATGCTTTTGTTTGTCAGCCCTCAGTAATATCTTCATAAATATGCTGATTTAGATCTGTTTAAGTATAAATGGACTGGTTCTGGTTCTTCCACTTTTCTACTCTACTTTGAGCACTTCATTTAGCCATTCACACACATTCATACAAGCACTTCTTTCTACACCCGAGTGCTTTCTGTCTAACATTCACCCACATTCATACTCTGACGGATGCATCGGAGGGCAACTTGGGGTTCAGTATCTTGCCCAAGGATACTCTGCAGACTGGAGCAAACAGGAATCAAACCACCAACCTTCCGATTAATGGGTGACCTGAGCTACGTGCCGAGCTACAGTCACCCTATAAAGCATAAAGTATAGATTACTGCCAGCAACAACCTGCTAATTACCAAATATAAGGCACACTAACCCTAAAATACTCAACATACTCACAGCTGACAGCTACTATATTAACAAACCAACACATACTGAGAAAAAATAAGGTTCACAGTAGTTCACATGGGTGTCGAAGTATTTCCATTATCAAGTTTTCCAGTCAATCACAAATGGCCACGTCGCTCAAACACGTAAAACAAATGATTTACATCAGTTGTTGGTTGGTTCTTTCTGTTTACGCCAATGCGATTACTTCAGCCTATCCCAGCTGCCATAGGGCAAGATGCTGTGAAGTTTGGTGCCAATATTAGTATTCAACTATTTTGCAACAGCAAATAACTGGAGAGGGAACATGTTTACATCTAAATAACATTTGCATCTTTATTTCCTTATTTTATGGCATCAGGCTCCCTGCCACCCCCACACAAGCATATGATTTCAGTCACATCATGAAGAGCTGTGAAAATGTGAACTAAGAAAATTTACCATTCCAAAAATTCAAAATGTAAAAACTTTGGTTGTAAAGATGTAACACACTGCAACTCATTTGTTACAACTACCTGTTACTGCAGAATGCAAAAATCAAACAGCGCACACACAGAAATAATTAACCTAAGAGACAATATGTGACTACACCTTTTAAGCAGGATCTCTACTTTCCCAGTGCAGTCGCCTGAGAGGAATAAAATAAGAGAAGACCTAGTTTTAAAGATACCTTTAGTAGACACGACACAGAAAATCAAGAACAAGGTCTGTGTGTTTTTGGGCAGTGATGTTGTTTTTGTGGTTTTGCTTCTGTACATCAACACAGTGTCACGGTTCTGGGCCGGTGGCCCAGTGTTTTGCTTTATATTCAGGTCTGCGTCCTTGTCTTGTGTCAAGTCTGCGTCTCTGTTCCCCTGTGAGTTTAGGTTAATTTGGTTCACCTGTGTTCCCTCCTGTGGTCTATTCCCTCATCAGTCCTCTTGTGTATTTAAGCCCTTGATTTTCCTTTGTTCTTTGTTCGGGTCCTTGTTGTCTGTTCATCTATGTGATGTCGGCTACGTGTTTAGTTTCGAGTCTTTAAGTTGTTTCGAGTTTCTGTATTCAGTCTTGTGTAGCTGGCCCTGGCCAGCAGTTAAATAAAAGTAAAGACACACGTCCGCACCTGCCTGCGCCCTGCTTTGGGGTCCTCCCTGCCCTCCCAGCACCAAGCCGTGACAGTAGGACCCGAACCGAGAGATGGACCCCGCGGACGACGATCGCCGTGAACGACGTAAGGTGATGGACTACTACCGGGACGAACGGCTGAGGTGGAAACCGTGGCTTATCTCGGACTTGGCGTCCGAGCCTTTGCCACCTCAGCCCCAAGCCCCTCCGCAACGGCTGCCTGCTCTGTCCGCTGCGCCTCCACCGCAGGCGGAACCGTCGGACACCGCGCCGCAGCGCCCGCCGGCTTCCGGAAGACGGAGGCGCGGGCCTCGACGAGGGAGACGGCAGCCTTCGTCTGCCGCTACGGAGGGCTCTGCTCGGCCCCGGCTTGGCCTCGCTGCAGTGTCCGCACAGCCACCGGATGTTTCCGCTCTCACGCCTGGGGGTGCCGGCTTGGTCGCCAGGAGCGACACCGCACTCAGCCTGCCTGTGACCGCTATGGGGGACGTAGCGGTGCATTAGGAGATCGTGCGTTTGGTCACATCGCTCTGTACCCGCTGGCTCGAGCTACCCAGCGAAGAGGATCGGGAGGCGGTGAAACAAGTGGTCCAAAACCAAGCGGCGGTGCAGCCGGGGTTTTTGGACAGCCTGCCACACCACATTTGGGTTTTCGTCAGGACCTGGGCCCTCCCATCCTCCACCGCTGGGGCCATGACATCAAAGCCACGGGTGGTGGTAGCTTCGCTCTCCTCAGCTCCCCCTGTAGCTTCGGTCCCTCCAGCTCCAGCTCCCTCTCTAGCTCTAGCTCCAGCTCCAGCTCCCGCTCTAGCTTCAGCCCCAGCCCCAGCCCCAGCCCCAGCTCCAGCCCCAGCTCCAGCCCCAGCCCCAGCTCCAGCCCCAGCTCCAGCTCCAGCTCCAGCCCCAGCCCCAGCCCCAGCTCCAGCCTCAGCCCCAGCCCCAGCCCCAGCCCCAGCTCCAGCCCCAGCCCCAGCTCCAGCCCCAGCCCCAGCTCCAGCCCCAGCTCCAGCCCCAGCTCCAGCCCCAGCCCCAGCTCCAGCCCCAGCCCCAGCTCCCTCTCTAGCTCCAGCTCCAGCCCCAGCTCCAGCCCCAGCCCCAGCTCCAGCTGTAGCCCCAGCCCCAGCCCTGGCCCCAGCTCCCTCTCTAGCTCTGGCCCCAGCCCCAGCTCCCTCTGTCCCTGCACCCTCTCTAGCTCCAGCTCCTGCTCCCTCTCTGGCTCCCGCTCCCTCTCTCTCTCTAGCTCCAGCTCCCTCTCTAGCTCCAGCTCCAGCTCCCTCTCCAGTCCCCTCTGTAGCTCCAGCTCCAGTCCCCTCTGTAGCTCCAGCTCCAGTCCCCTCTGTAGCTCCAGCTCCAGCTCCCTCTGTAGCTTCAGTCCCCTCTCAAGCTCCCTCTTTGGCTGCAGTCCCTTCAGTCCCTTTAGTCCCTTCAGTCCCTCCAGCTTCAGTCCCTCCAGCTTCAGGCCCTTCAGTCCCTCCAGCTTCAGGCCCTTCAGTCCCTCCAGTCCCCTTAGCTTCAGGCCCTTCAGCCCCCCCAGTCCCCTCAGCCTCGGCCCCCTCAGCTCCAGCCCCAGCTCTGGCTCCTGCTCCCTCTTCGGCTTCAGTCCCCGCTCTGGCTCCTGCTCCCTCTTCGGCTTCAGTCCCCGCTCTGGCTCCTGCTCTCTCTTCCGCTTTGGTCCCTTCAGTTCCCTCTGCAGCTTCGGTCCCTTCAGTCCCCTCTTAGCTTCGGTCCCTTCAGTCCCCTCTTTAGCTCCAGCCTCTTCAGTCCCTCTTCAGCTCCGGTCCCTTCAGTCCCCTCTTTAGCTCCGGTTCCTTCAGTCCCCTCTTTAGCTCCAGCCTCTTCAGTCCCCTCTTTAGCTTCTTCAGTCCCCTCTTCTAGCTTCTTCAGTCCCCTCTTTAGCTCCTTCAGTCCCCTCTTTAGCTCCCTCAGTCCCCTCTTTAGTTCCCTCAGTCCCCTCTTTAGCTCCCTCAGTCCCCTCTTTAGCTCCCTCAGTCCCTTCAGCAGCTCCCTCAGTCCCCTCTTTAGCTCCCTCAGTCCCTTCAGCAGCTCCCTCAGTCCCTTCAGCAGCTCCCTCAGTCCCCCATCCAGGACATCCCCGGCGGAGGGTCCCGCTCTTTGCCGCCTTCGTCCTTGCCGCCGCAGCTGGGAGCGCGGCCGGCCTCCGGCTCTTCGCCGCCTTCGTCCTCGCCGCCGCCGCTGGGAGTGCGGCCGGCCTCTGGCCGGCCTCCGGCCGGCCTCCGGCTCTTCGCCTGGACCTTTTGCTTTTGGACTCTGGGGCCTGGGTGGCCCCTTCTGACCTGCGGTCCTCTGGACCTTTTGCTTTTGGACTCTGGGGCCTGGGTGGCCCCTTCTGACCTGCGGTCCTCTGGACCTTTTGTTTTTTTTGTTTTTGTCGGGGTTTTCTTGTTTGTTTCGGTCCCCCCGTCCGGGTCCCCCGCCTCCCGCCCTGCTTTGGTTTTTTGTTTGGCCGTCGGGAGCCGGCCTTTGTGGGGGGGGGCTCTGTCACGGTTCTGGGCCGGTGGCCCAGTGTTTTGCTTTATATTCAGGTCTGCGTCCTTGTCTTGTGTCAAGTCTGCGTCTCTGTTCCCCTGTGAGTTTAGGTTAATTTGGTTCACCTGTGTTCCCTCCTGTGTTCTATTCCCTCATCAGTCCTCTTGTGTATTTAAGCCTTTGATTTTCCTTTGTTCTTTGTTCGGGTCCTTGTTGTCTGTTCGTCTATGTGATGTCGGCTACGTGTTTAGTTTCGAGTCTTTAAGTTGTTTCGAGTTTCTGTATTCAGTCTTGTGTAGCTGGCCCTGGCCAGCAGTTAAATAAAAGTAAAGACACACGTCCGCACCTGCCTGCGTCCTGCTTTGGGGTCCTCTCTGCCCTCCCAGCACCAAGCCGTGACACACAGAAGATTTTAAAGACTCAACTTGTGAGACCTGCAGACCAGCTTTAATTTTTTTTCACAGGCTCAAAAGTAACAGGACAAACTAACATAATTTTAAACATGTACAATACTGGGCAAAAGTCTTAAGCCAACCCTCATTTCTATTTCCAATCAGTCAGACTTTATTATAATTTTTAAAGTGGTGTTGAATAGTTGTGGTCTTGGTTCTCCAGACTTTCTGAAGGTCTTTCAAAGATTTCTCTGTGAAAATCAGTAGCAGCAGGTCTGATGGAGTGATGGATCCAAATCTGGAATTCTTGGTTTGACAATATGTGAAGAGGAGGTCAGGAGAGAGATATAACAGTGAGTGTCTACAGCCATCAGTAAAATATGTTGGAGGCTCTGTCATGGTTTGGTGCTGCATTTCAGCCAGTGGTGTTGGAGATCTTTTCAAAATTGATGGAATTATAAAATGCAGCAAAGTACAGTCAGATTTCGATCCATCGTGCAATGGTGCATCTGATTGGCAGCTGCTTCATTTTTCAGCATGACAATCATCCCAAACACACTATCAGTGCAGTAAAAGCATACCTGGATAGAATTACACACAATGTAATACTATTAGTCATGGACTGGCGTTTTAAGGACTTGGACCTCAAGCAGTGTGGGATCATCTTGACAGAGAACAGAACAAAAGGCAGCCAACATCCAAAGAAGAGCTTTGAATGTCCTTCAAGAAGCCTGGAGAACTATTCCTGAAGACTACTCAAAAATTTTATAAGAAAGCTGCCTCAGAGAGTTCAGTCTGTGCTGAAGAATACAGGTGATCACACCAAATATTGACTTTCAAACTTGTGAGGATTGTACAAACTCTTTTTGCCTTATATACTGTAAAATAAAGAAAAAAGGGGTGCCTCAAGACTTTGGTAAGTACTGTTTTTAATGCTTAGATGAAAATCCTTTGAAGTCAGTGTCCAACCCATGTTCTCTTGTAGGCTTTGACAATGATATGCCCACCTCCCTGAGTGTTCTTTATTTGGCTAGAAGTTGTGACTGGGTTTTTCTATTTTGTTTTCATGTGCTTTAGTTGTCTTTCCTGGTCTTTCAGACCTTTTAGTATTCCTGAGGTGCCCACTGCATTCCTTCTTTTTAAGAATGTACCACACAACTGGTTTGGCCTCTTAAAATTTTTTTCTATCTCTCTGTTTATTTTTGCTTTTTCAGCTTAATGATGTCCTTCTTCACTTGTTTTGGCATCTCTTTAGACCTTATATTGAAAATCATAGTTCAACACTTGGAAGCAACTCCAGATGTTTTATGTGTTTAATTTGTCAGGAACAGGCCTCGGCCAGGCAATTATCAAATCATGTTTGGCCTCTGAAAATGAGGGCATATGAATAAAAATGTCCGTAAACTACGAAACAGATAATGCAATCCTTTAGTTATAAGATTGAAAGTCTGCACTTCGATCACATCTTGATTAATTTAAAATCCACTATGTTGCAGAGACAAAATTACAAAAACCATGTAATTGATCAAAAGATTTATGGACCTTACTGTATGTGTAAGGTTACAGAAAACAGTTGGCATATCTCACAGAGCAGAAAACCTTTCTGATGCAGTTCTGATACAAGAACTTGAACTGGGTCATGCATATATTGCCATAATTGAGTGTCGAGTGGACTCAAAATGCTGACTCGCAGAGTGAAGTTTTGGTGCATTTATAACGGTTCTCAGAGGGAGTATGCAGTTCAGTTAGGGAGGGCTCCGATGAGGAAACAGATGTAAGTGAGGGACCACGGGACATAGATAACAAAACAAAACACGTAGATACGGAAGAACCAGTTCCGCTAACTGTGGTCCAAGCAACGATCAGGCATTAAATAGGTGCCTTCCTCCAGCTTAAATAGGTAGCCACTGATTTCTACAGGTGCATTAACCATCCCAAATGCAGGAAACTGGAATGAGGAAGGCCCCCCACACACACATATAGAGAGTGCAAGCTAGAGAGGAAAGGGCTGAGTGAGTCAGCCAGGAGGACTGCAGAACCATGACATGCATAGAAAGAGGCAGAGATCATTGTCTTCAGGGAATCCCCCCACCCTGCACATACACAGCACCACCAGCAGCTGTATGACAAGCTCACACCAAGCTCCTGTTTACAGTCACATTTAACCTGAGATGAAGCTGTGTTATGTAAGTGTTATGTAAGGCGGGAGGCTGTTTAAAGCTATACATATAGAGTTAATAAACTTTGAATATTTCCTGGTAACAGTGGGAAGGAGGGAAATATTCATGGATAAAAAGGCACATGGCACATGGAAAGGGTTGAGCTTGGAAGATTATTATTAGCTACATGTCAAAGCATCCAAAAACTGTTCATAGAAACACTGGAAATCTTAACAATGCCTTTCAGATACGCACTAGTACAGGCACTATAGTGTAATGGTGGGTTCTGACAAAAAGGAAAGGAAGTAATTTTCACTGGATTCGAGAGTTATGAAGCTGCAAACTGCCACCCACACTTGTTGCACTTGTTGCTCTAATAATGCATGATGTGCTACAAATCGAATTATTTCAGTGCTTCGGTGACTCAGTGAAGAGCTTCAACAGTGACTCTTCAGCGATGTTCTTTATAAGTTTGCTGTTTGGACTGTGGTGTGAAATTACCTTTCAAGGATGAAGAGTGAGAGATAATTACATAAAAACAAAGGATTAGCCACTAAAGAAAAGGGCAATCGATAAATGGTGGTCAGTTATTATTTTTCAATTTATCATCCTGTTTGAATGATGAAATAATCATGTCACAATTCAGCTTTTAGCCTGAAAAGGAACCAAATGTTGTTTAAGATGTTTGAGTGTTCAAGATGAACGCTATCAATCCAAAGCTGTAAGATAATCTTTGCTAACATCTGTAGGAGGCCTGTTTTATAGTGGCCTGCGGTAACACTGATGGAAGACAGCTGTGTTTCATGAAATCTTTACAAGTATTTCAAATTAAAGGGAGCCATTTGGCCAGAGAAATGATTATAAACACTAACGGGGGGGGCTGTCTAGGCCAAAGACTTTATGGTTGCTCGTTTTATATGGGCGCCTGTTATTTTGCTTTCTGTATAGGGAGTATCCAAGTCACTCTCTGAATGAAGATCATTGACAACTGGAACTGATCAAAAAGATCAGAGACTTCAAGGATACATCCTCAGATGCACAGAGGCACATCAGGGGGGGTGAGATAGAGCTTTGTCCTTACTGAACACCATCCAAAGGTCATGATATCTCTTGGTGACAGGTCAGGGATTGAAACAGCATGGGGTGAAGGATTGGCATTAGCTTGTGGCAGAGCAGATTTGACAGCATGGCAGAATAACTTCCAGCTTTCTAATCTCTTTCCAGACCAGTTAATGTGGGGGTTATGCTTCTCCAGCCCAGTGTGTCCTAAAATGACAAGAGTGTTAGGAGCAGAGAAAATGAGAAATGTTAGGAGCTCACAGTTGTGGCCAGAGACTACAACATAGATGGGGCCAGTTTGGTGGGCAATGATGGCAAAGACATGTCCATTAAGTTAACGGGTGCAAAGGTAGCTTTAATAGCTTAGCCAGTTCAGCCTCCAAAAGATTCTGGTCAGCTCCAGATTCCACTAAAGCCTGGAAAGGGAATCAGTCTTGGTTAATACAGATTGTTGCTGGCAACAATAAGTGGGGAGCCAATTGATACACACTGCTCACCAATATCCTCGATCTTATTGGCAGACTGAATCTTTTGGCTGCCCCAGCTGACTACAATAGAGACATTACCTTCGCCTCAGTCCACCTTTGCTGCTCCTCTGGTATTAGCTGCACTCTGACGGTCTGCATTGGCTTATGGCTTATCACCTGATGAGGGGTTACCACCTGTTCTGGCCACCAGAGCAGGTAGCAGAGAATAGAGGGGGGAGATTTTTAGTTCCTGCCAAGGTGCCTCTCCCTGAGTCTGTTAACAGTTTTGAGTGCCAAAGAAACTAATGCTGCAGATGGCCATTTTGTCTCAGTGGCCACAGTACAAAACTGAGTGAGAAGCTCTGCCACACTTTTATTTCCCTAACTTCAACAACTGCTCTGTTGGATTTCCTGCAGGCATGGGGTGATCAAAGGTTTTATTTAACTCAACTAAAAAGTAATTAAATGAATAAGTCTCAGAAGTAATGCATAGCAAAAATGACTCCTCCCATGCTAGGACTTTTCTTCT
Organism: Pterophyllum scalare; assembly: GCA_024447675.2. Classification (NCBI taxonomy): domain Eukaryota; kingdom Metazoa; phylum Chordata; class Actinopteri; order Cichliformes; family Cichlidae; genus Pterophyllum; species Pterophyllum scalare. The sequence goes on along the minus strand of JAMQGT020009529.1, from coordinate 15,762 downwards.
CTGGACACTCACCACATAATGCAGTTCTGTAGCGCCATCAGGGAAAGGAGCAGGGTGAGCGAGCGACAGTCATGGAACAGTGCAGCAGGAACCTTACTGCACCTCCCCTGTAAATGGTTCAGGGGATGAGGAAACTGTGTCCTGAAACACCATGGCTGTAGTAGATGAGCCAGCGAGAGGGGCTACAAGTGGTTCAGCAGCCTTCAGAACCTCCATCTGTGTGAGAGTGGGAATCACTGTAGGGTAAACAGATGGTAACTTTTCATGAATTGACTGAATCATTCAAAACATTTCCTCAAGGCATTGACTAGAGATTTGTTGCTGTTCTCCTAGAACTTTCAGAGCATGCTCATGCTCACTGAACGCAGCTCCCTGTTTGGTCAGAGCTGCTCTGATCGGGTCTGCTGAGTCCATTTGGCCAGATAGTACTGTCATGGCTCGTTTAGGCTGAGTCAAAATAGAGTACTCAAATGCAGACACAACAGAGACCGCTTTATGAGTTTCATAGTCTTTATTTCTCATAACAAGGTTAAGCAAAACATATAGGCCACAGCAAGGTGAGCCACTAAGAAAGAAGAGAAGGGAGTTAATCCAGATATTCTAAGAGTGATAAGTCCATAGAAATGACCAGAGACAGCAATTGTGTTGAGGGATTTTGACTTACTTGATGAAGTGAGTAGGTCTTGATAGGGGTTGCTGGTTAGTTTGTCTTGACAAGGAGTTCCACGGGGGGCAGGCAGAGAAGCCGGAGGCAGGAGTCCAGTCATGGTTTAAAGGTGAAGAAGACCAGTTTTGTGGAGGCAGGTAAGTCACACAGGTAGGTGACATGCTTTTGAGTCAGGCAATATTAAATACTGAGCAATAGTGGACTATCTGGTGAAGGGCGGAGGCTCAAACTGGTCCTTAAGTACCAGTAGCTGACTGGGAAACTAGTTTCTGCCCCAGAGGTAGGAGAAGGCCAGTCCATCCCACAACCTGGAATCCAGGAAGAGAGAATACTCCAGGAGGCAACAGCAAGCAGAGATCATGACACTTTCATTCACCTCTTCGATGTGGTCCTCCCAAGAAACTGTTAGCTCTAGAAGGAGCTCCAACTGTTAGAACTATAAGGAGCACCTTCTCAGAAGTGACTGATATCAGCACCACATCTGGCCCCAGTGCCATTGTGATAATGTGACCTAGGAACTTAAGCTGTCTCCCCAGATTTACTCGAAGCTCCCATTCCTACATGTTGGTAATAAGCATACTTGCCTGATTCTACAATGGATTCTACAATGGATTCTGCAATGGTTTTCAGCACCTGGTCATGCCATCTCCAGGTCGGCATGGGCCCTTCACTTCCCTCCCGTCCAGACTGTGATGCCCATCAATACCACCCTTGAATCCTTGGAGATCCAGTAGAGTAGTAGTGCCAGTAATGTCTCTCTGGCACAAGAGACCTTGAACTTCTATTCAAGGCTACTGATTGGGAGCTGGAGCTTGTTGCTCTTCCTATAGAGTGCAGTGCTACTCAAACTGCGAAGCGGTCTCAGCCATCTGCATAGGTATCAACTGACATTCTTCTCTATGGATTCCACTGTTTACTGTCATGGTCCTGAGCTTGACCCAGTGTTTTGGTGTTTAAGAATTCTTTATAATTTTCTGTGTTCTGGTGTTCTGTTTTCCCTGCCTTTCCAGTTGAGTCATTATTTGTCTCTGTATCATGTTCAGATGTCTTGCCTGGGTCTCTGTGTGTTTGTGTCTTTCTGTGTTCATGCCTCCTCCTGTCTTGTTTCAAGTTTTTGTGTCTTAATCTTGGTCTCTATTTGCCACGTCCTGTTTTATTTTAATAGTCTCTTTGGTTTTTGTGCTTTGGGTTTAGTTTTGCTTCCCCTGTGTCCTGCCCAGCTGTTTCCAATTGCCTCATTTCCAGGTGTATATATATTGCCTTAGTTTCCCTCTGCTCTTTGCCATGGTGTTTCTGCATTCCTGGTTTTGTCCTGAAGAGTCTTTGTGTTTGGATTATTACCATTGTTCTGCTCCTGGGAGGACTTTCTGGTATTCTTTTTTAAACTCTGGCAATCTTAACTTCATGCCTGACTACAGAGTCCTGCATTTTGGGTCCTAACTCTGCCTGCCACACCACCAACCATGACATTAACATGGTTACCTCATACACCGGGAGAGGCCAAAGGATCTGAAGTAAAATGCTGCCTTAAAAAGGACCGGGCAGGCTAGAATTATTGACAGTGGATAACCAAGACTCCAGCTCCTTTATGGTGGCTTGGAAGTCTCTTGTGTCTGTGAGGCTACAATCAAAGAACCTTTTCAAGGCTCTTGACTGGTTGCTCTGATATGCCATCTACCTGGAAGTAAAAGTTGTCTGTCACATGCCCCCTCTTCAGCACTATGGCTTTCGACTTGGCAGGTTTGTGACGTCATCCATAAAAGCTGTAATGGAAGGCTGATGCCAGTGCCAGATTTGGACAGTGGGCCTCTTCACTCAACTTTGGCTACCTTAACCAATATGTTTATGACAAGAGTAAAGAGGAAAACAGAGATGGTGCATTCAGTTATGATCCCTTTTTCAAGGCGATGTCATTCAGATGTTGAATTCCCAGAAGTAATTCAGAATGAGGCCCTTGACCTTTCTGGGTACACAATTGCTTTCTAGGGAAGTCTACACAAGCTAATGGGGAATCCAACCATATACATTGGAAAATTAAGCTAAAACACATTTCCCTTCACAAGCCTCCCTGATGAGCTGGGTGACAAATCCAGTAAGGCAACCTGGCATGCCTGGAATGCCCCCTGTTTGTAATGAAGTGTGAATGTAGCCATTTTTGAGAAGGAAGTCTGTCATCTAATGGGTTAGAACACTGAAGAAAATCTTTCCCTTCGTGCTGAGCAATGAGATGAATATAACTGCTCCAGCTTGGTTGAGTTTTCCTCCTTCGGAATCCAGAACCCCTGTGTGTGCCTCCACTTGTCTGCCACCCCTGGACCACACCACTTGCAAGATCTTCCAGATGATTTTGAGTGGTGCAGCACAGTACTTGTACACCTTATAGGGTACACCACTGGGACCTGGAGTGGACTGTGACGAACTCTCCTGTACCATTTATTTCAACTTGGCCCGATGGTGTCTTGATCCTGGGCCATTTGCCTAGTGTGCCTTATGTTTCGTTGAGCTGTGTTTGTAGTTATGTATTTGGATTGTAGTTTGCCTTTGTTTTCTGTTTAGTTATGTGTTAGTTCCTGTTTCCCTGTTGTTGTCTTTCCCGTGGTCTGTGCGATCCCTCCAGTCTCAAGTCTGTGTTATATTTTGATTCCCTTGTCCTCCTGTTTGGTCAGTCTTCCAGTGTCTGTTTTGTCCCTGTGTCTTGGCCCTTTTGTATTTAGTTTCCCTTATGGGTTTCCCATAGTCTTAGAGTTTAGTTCCCACTATGTTTTTCCTTAGTGTCCCCTACCTTGTGTTGTGGTGTCTCTTGTGTCTGTTCCCCAATATGTATCTTATTCCTGGTGATCTGTTAAGTCTGAGTGTGCATCATGATCGGTCACTTCCTGTTTTATTTTGACAGTCTTGTGTTCCCTGTACTTTGTTTTTAGTTTTGCTTCCTCTGTGTTATTAGTTTCATTTGTTTCACCTGTTGTTCCCTGCTGTTTCCACTTGCCCTGATTACCTAGTGTTTGTATTTAAGCCTTCAGTTTTTCTGTTCCTTGTTGCATCATCATCTGTGTTTTTTGTTTCCATGAGATTCTTGGGACTGGCCTTAGCTTAGGTGAGTTGCACATGAGTCTCCCTAGTCCTCAGTGAGCACCATCATTTACCTCGAGTTCTTTAGACCAGAAGCCCATGCAAGCCTTGAGTGCAACCTTTTTTTCTGAAATCTTCGTGAAGTTGATTGACAGGTTATCAGCTTAATTTTTAATGTAAGTTCAAACTGGTCCTTATATAATGCCTTTCTGCTCAAGCACTTGAAGTACGTTACACATTTCCCAAACCTCACACACACAGTCATGCAAGCACGTTTTTCTTTACCTAAGTCTTATCTATCTAACATTCACAATTTGATGAATGCATCAGGAGCAACTCAATGTTCAATATCTTGCCCAAGGATATGTTGGCAAACTGGAGGAGCCAGGGACTGAACCACCTACCTTACAATTAGCAGATAATCTGCTCTACCTCCTGTGCTATAGCCACCCTACTGTGCTATATAGTAATGTGGAAAAAACAAAACAGAAGAATTTATGGAAGGATTGTGTTGTGGGTTAATAAGGACTTTGGGCATACCTTTTGTTATCTATAAACTAGCTTCCTTGTTGTTGTTAATGGCCAGTTCTAGCCAGCGGTCGATCTCAGTCGGGTGATCAACCACTAACTAGAACCCTGGTATGCACAAATATGTGATCAAATAGTTTACATTAAACCAGAATACAGTGAGAGAACCACCAATGTCTTTGATCAAAGTTCCAAGAAAATCATCAACTTATTGGACAGTAGATATGTCATCCCCCACAAAACTATCAACAACTATTTTGCCAAAAGTGGCGGTACATGCACTGTTTGCAAAACATTGTAGGGGGAAAAGACAGGGATCTATGAATGTTGATACAATGAATGGAATGAAAGACTATTTTTTTCTGCAAAGATTAATTTAGTATGGTGGTGAGCATAGAGATTCTAAATGCAGGACTATGACTGGTAAAAGGAGAGGGCTGAGTGATATGATGGCGAGAAGGAAGGTAGATGTATTTTGTGGAAGGGAAACAAGGCCAGGAGCACTGGAGTAAGATTCAAATTGTTCTACAGTGGTGTAGATTGGAAGAGTAATGGAGTAGGGATAATCATGAAGGACGAGTATGTGAACAGTTTTATGGAGAGTGTCAGACAGGATCAAGAGTTTGAAGCTGGAAATTGAAGGGGTGATACAGTGCCTTGCGAAAGTATTCGGCCCCCTTGAACTTTTCAACCTTTTGCCATATTTCAGGCTTCAAACATAAAGATATAAAATTATAATTTTTTGTGAAGAATCAACAACAAGTGGGACACAATCGTGAAGTGGAATGAAATTTATTGGATGTGTCAAACTTTTTTAACAAATAAAAAACTGAAAAGTGGGGCGTGCAATATTATTCGGCCCCCTTGCGTTAATACTTTGTAGCGCCACCTTTTGCTGCAATTACAGCTGCAAGTCTCTTGGGGTATGTCTCTATCAGTTTTGCACATCGAGAGACTGAAATTCTCGCCCATTCTTCCTTGCAAAACAGCTCAGTGAGGTTGGATGGAGAGCGTTTGTGAACAGCAGTCTTCAGCTCTTTCCACAGATTTTCCATTGGATTCAGGTCTGGACTTTGACTTGGCCATTCCAACACCTGGATACGTTTATTTGTGAACCATTCCATTGTAGATTTGGCTTTATGTTTTGGATCATTGTCTTGTTGGAAGATAAATCTCCGTCCCAGTCTCAGGTCTCTTGCAGACTCCAACAAGTTTCTTCCAGAATGGTCCTGTATTTGGCCCCATCCGTCTTCCCATCAATTTTGACCATCTTCCCTGTCCCTGCTGATGAAAAGCAGGCCCAAACCATGATGCTGCCACCACCATGTTTGACAGTGGGGATGGTGTGTTCAGGGTGATGAGCTGTGTTGCTTTTACGCCAAACATATCATTTTGCATTGTGGCCAAACAGTTCGATTTTGGTTTCATCTGACCAGAGCACCTTCTTCCACATGTTTGGTCTGTCTCCCAGGTGGCTTGTGGCAAACTTTAAACGAGACTTTTTATGGATATCTTTGAGAAATGGCTTTCTTCTTGCCACTCTTCCATAAAGGCCAGATTTGTGCAGTGTACGACTGATTGTTGTCCTATGGACAGACTCTCCCACCTCAGCTGTAGATCTCTGCAGTTCATCCAGAGTGATCATGGGCCTCTTGGCTGCATCACTGATCAGTCTTCTCCTTGTTTGAGATGAAAGTTTAGAGGGACGGCCAGGTCTTGGTAGATTTGCAGTGGTCTGATACTCCTTCCATTTCAATATGATTGCTTGCACAGTGCTCCTTGAGATGTTTAAAGCTTGGGAAATCTTTTTGTATCCAAATCCGGCTTTAAACTTCTCCACAACGGTATCTCGGACCTGCCTGGTGTGTTCCTCGGTCTTCATGATGCTCTCTGCACTTGGAACAGAACCCTGAGACTATCACAGAGCAGGTGCATTTATACGGAGACTTGATTACACACAGGTGGATTCTATTTATCATCATCAGTCATTTGGGACAACATTGGATCATTCAGAGATCCTCACTGAACTTCTGGAGTCAGTTTGCTGCACTGAAAGTAAAGGGGCCCAATAATATTGCACGCCCCACTTTTCAGTTTTTTATTTGTTAAAAAAGTTTGACACATCCAATAAATTTCATTCCACTTCACGATTGTGTCCCACTTGTTGTTGATTCTTCACAAAAAATTAAAATTTTATATCTTTATGTTTGAAGCCTGAAATATGGCAAAAGGTTGAAAAGTTCAAGGGGGCCGAATACTTTCGCAAGGCACTGTATGTCCTCACTTGTTCCTGATCACCTTGTCTGTGTTACTATGCTGGGGTTTTCCTGCCAGACTTTGCTGAATTGTTGTACCACAGTTAGTGTTACCGGCTCCTAGTTGTGATTGCTTTTGCACTGCTCTCGTCGTTGCTTCACTTACCTTATCGTTTTCCTTGTCGTGTAGATATTCTGGAGGATTGGAGAAGGAGAGGCTTCACCATTTTTGGAGAGACTATGTGGATTAAGGGACTGTGGATTGAGCTGCCTTGCCTGAGACAATGATTTATTTACTGTCATGAACTGCTGTGGCAGGCAGAGTTGGACCCCAAAAATGCAGATTCCGGAGGCAAACTTAAACACCAACACTCTCAGCTGTATTGCTGCAAAACACATGGAAAACGGAAACTCACTCACGGCCAGAGAAGCACACAGCAGGAGACGGCTGGAGAGAACAGGTGGACAGAATCATATTAACGAGACTGGAGGGAGCAAAACTGAACACACTGCACAAGGAACAAGACACTTCCAAAATAAAAACAGGAAATAACACGAACATGATACCCACGCAGACTTGACACACAAGGCACTGGGGAACCTGAAATCAGTATGTAAATAACTAACAGGACACGAAACTATGACGACAACAGAGCCTAAAGGAACTAAAACACAAAATGCTGGGCACACAGCCCAGGATCATGACAATTTACTGGAGATTCTGTGCAGCTCTTGTTTGAACTGTAGATAAATCTGTTTAACTTTTCCCCTGGAGTCCTGGATTTGAGTCCTATTCATTAGATGGGCCTTGACAGTTTGGTTTACATCTCCAACCACCATGCAAAGCACTGGATGCAGTGGTGTAAAGTATGCTACCACTGGACTCTAGAGCAGTGGAGACATGTTCTCTGGAATGAAGAATCACGCTTCTCCATCTGGCAAGCTGATGGATGAGTCTGGGTTTGGTGGTTGCCAGGAGAACAGTACTTGTCTGATTGCAGTGTGCCAAGAGTAAAGTTTGCTGGAGGGGGGATTATGGTGTGGGGTTGTTTTAAGGAGTTGGGCTCGGCTCTTTAGTTCCAGTGAAAGGAACTCTTAATGCTTCAGGATACGAGACATTTTGGACAATTTCATGCTCCCAACTTTGTGGGAACAGTTGAAGTTTCACCTTATTTAATCTCTGACTGTCTTGTAAGAAGATGGAGCTTCTTTGAGAGAGTGAGACAGACTTTATTTGCCATTTGTACTCTCATGCAAGGTTCAGGTACATAATTCTTGTGTAGAGCTCTCAAGTGACAGTGCAACAAAGACACATAAATGGAAATATAAAATACAAATATAAAAATAGAACTCCAAGTAACTGTGAAAGATATAAAAATTATAAGTAGGAACTAATAAAGGTTAAGTATAACGTGGATGAGAATTTTACCCAGTACTCCTAATAAATATTACAATTAACATTTTTTTAAAACTGTCTAACAGTTATTGCACACTAAATATTCCACAGTAACACAGTAAGACAGCATGCTGTGGACCACAGTGGACATTGCACAAATAATGGAGTGTATATTGCACATGTAGACCAAAAGATATGGCACTAATGAGTGTATTTGAAAGAGAAAATAACATAAAGTTGATGAGCCATAACATGAAGATATGGGAAAAGAGTTCCTGAAGCCAGGTTAAGAAGAAAGGTGACAATCAGTGAGCAGCAGTGCGGCTTTGTGTCAAAACAGAGCTCTACAGATGTGATGTTTGCTTTGAGAGTGTTGATGGAGAAGTTAGAGAAGGTCAGAAGGAGCTGCACTGTATCTTTGTGGATCTTGTGAAAGCATATGATAGGGTGCTAAGAGAAGACCTGTGGTACTGCATGAGGAAATCAGGAGTGGCAGAGAAGTATGTGAGGGTGGTGCAGGACATGGATGAGGACAGCGGGATGGTGAAGTGTGCAGTAGGAGTGGCAGCTGGGTTTGAGTTGGGGGTGGGATCATTATCAAGGACCTGCTCTGAGCCCTTTCCTGTTTGCGATGGTGATGGACAGGTTGACAGATGAGGTCAGGCAGGAGTGTCCGTGGATTATGATGTCTGCAGACAACACTGTGATCTGTGAGCAGGCAGAAAAGAGCCTGGAGGGGAGAGGGACGAAAGTGAGTAGAAACAAGACAGAAGGCATATGTATGAATGAGATGGAGACAGGTGAAAAAAAAAACACGCAAGGAGGAGAGGAAGTGAAGGTAGATGAGTTTAAATAACTGGGGTAAACCAGTGACACTGACAAAAAGAGAGGGGGCATAGATTTAAGTGGCAGAATTGAAGATGTTAAGATTTTCACTGGGAGTGACCCGAATGGACAGGATTGGGAATAAGTACATCAGAGGGACAGCTCAGGCTGAGCAGTCTGGAGACAAAGTTAAAGAGGCGAGGCTGAGATGGTTTGAGTTAGATACATTTTCATGCTTGAACGAGTCATGGGTCAATGATGACTGGCTTAACAAAGAATTTGCACAGTTCTTTATTTTGCAAGTAACAGAATTTCATTTCTAGACGACAGACTAAGGAAGCTGCAGGGTAGTTTGTGTCTGAGAAAGCAAGAGACTTTATGTAAGAGATGGATGTGGCCACACTGACATCACCCACTGGTTAGTTTTAAAGCCTTTAGGGTTTTATAGTCTTTAGGGTGTTTTGAAACTAGATGTCAACTGGGGGACGCTGCACATTTATACAATAGATACTTGTCAATCATAAGACAGATGAGGTATAGTATTCACAGTAAAACAGGGGTGTTGAACTAAGTCACAGAATGGGTCGAAAATTAAAAACACAGTCTAAGCCAAACAGGATTAACCTTTATTGAACAGTCTAAAATTGAAAATACTTGCATCTTCTCTTGCATCCGTCCCACCAATCCGCACACAAGGGTCTACCTCCGATGTCAGCGAACAGGTCCTCTGACTCCCACCTGGTTTGAAAATCCCTGTTTTCCACATTTTGTTTGGCCATTTTTGGGGGTCAAGCTGGCTTAAATGACACTGTTGACCGATGTTTCTATCCGCTGACCACTGATAAATGTGTCACTGGCAACAGGTTAGTGCACAGGTCTTGACCTGCGTGGCAGCTTTTGCAGTACATAGTGGGATTTGTAGAATAAGTGGTGGGAGCCCTATTTAACGGCAGGCCATCAAGGCCAATACTTTAATTTATCATCCTTTTTGACTGCAATGTCAGCCATAACTTTCAATGTTAACATTATGCTGAATTTAGCAATATGGGAAACTAGTAATTGAAGCCATAAATTGATTAAGACTGTGTTTACTGAGGTCACAGATCAAGTTAGATTGTTTTCACATTAGCAGCAAAAACACACCTACAGCAAAATTAAACTGTTTATTATTGTTGGAATAAATCAGCGAAACATCATTGTGGGTCCCCTTATTAAATTGTAACAGTTTAACCTTTGGTGTAGTTGAGTTGACACTGAGCGAATGACACCTGCGCTACACAGTGGTTGTAATACCCATTATACCTGGCTTCTATTATTTCAGCAGCACTGAACAAGCCAGTGTACACAATCATTATTCTTCCTGTTTTTTTCAGAGGTTTGTTTTGCTCAGTGCCATGTTTCAGTCCTTCAACTAATTTAACCAACAGCAAAAGTAATTCTGAGCTACTTCTCACATTTAAACAACTTTGCCACATTAGGCCTACAGTGTGCAATGAATATCCAATACAATAAATTTACTATACTGTGCACTGTCACATGTATATCTGCAAATAATCAAACTGAAACAAAGGGGTTACATTGGTAATTAAGGACACTTAACACTTAAGGAAGGTTTAGCTTTTTTTTAGGGCCAAGAAAGTGTTGAGATATTGTAAGCCTTTAAATGTTTATTCTCATTTAGGAGTGCAGATGGCCAGTGACCCAAACACATTAACCTACCAATGTAGGAGGAAGTTTTCATATCTTTTACTTCAGTGTAGTTACTAATACCAAATCCCCAATTCATCATATACTGATACTTGGTCAAGGCTCCTGGGTGTCACATTGCAACACACTGGGTCCCCTCTAGAGTCCTTTTTCAGTGTGCTCAGTGGTGGAGCGGGCGACCACATGCATATACCGCATTGTGGCTCGGGCGGTGCGGGTTCGAATCCCGGCCTGTCACCAGCTTGCCCGTGTGTCTTCCCCTGTATCCTTCCCCCATTTCCTGTCTCCCTCCACTGGCAACAAAAAGCTGCTGTGGCCAAAAATGGAAAAAAAAAAGTTCACTGATGTTTGTAACAAACGTTGTGAGACCCTGGAAGGTGCCTATACATTTTAAAGAATTTTCCTGTTTCTGTTACTTTGTGTATGAACCTCAATAACTTTCAAATCTGCACAGATGTGGGAAGGAAATGAGATTTACTCTGAGAGGTCATTGCCAATTATTGGACACTTACGAGAGGAGAGTGTGGAATTTTGAAGAGAATGTGAATGGGCCATTTATAGTTTGAACCAGGTGAAGGAGGACAAACAAGAGCGACAAGTGTAAATGTTTACTTTGTGATAAGTACCATGGATGCAGGATTCTAAAAACTGTTGTAAAAACAAAAATATCTAATTTTGAAGGAGGAAGAAGGAGCATTCCCGGGGCTCAGTGCATCTGTAAGGCGAGCACAGTGGGTACGGATAGTATTCAGACCCCTATAAATATTTCACTCTTTGTTTCATTGCAGCCATTTGCTAAAATCAAAAAAGTTCATTTTATTTCTCATTAATGTACACTCAGCACCCCATCTTAACAGAAAAAAACAGAAATGTAGAAATTTTTGCAAATTTATTAAAAAAAGAAAAACAGAAATATCACATGGTCATCAGACTCAAGCTCATTAACATTAACATTAGCTTGATTATGGCCCACACTGACTTTACTCCAGCTTGGCACTAAATCTCTATGAGCAATCATACTGCATACATCTAATGGAAGTGTCACACAATTCACACACACACACACGGCCACTGTGAATGATCACTGTTGAACAGAGGTGGTGGCTTAAGATACCTGCTATCAGGCACCTGCAATGCAGTCCTGAGGTCTACTCCCAGGTATTTCAACCTCCATTCACATCTTGCCTCAGATGACCTCTATAGCTCACATGATTGTGGGGGGCAGTATCTCACAAAAGTTACACCTGCCAGCCCCAGTGACAGGAATGACCCATTCCTTCTTTCACACCTTGGTTCATTTGATGACTCACATGATCACTAGTGGGTTAATGACCCTCAGGACCATGTCCAGAGTTGAGTTGGAGTTTATTACCTGAGACTTTCCACCAGTTGTTCTAGAACTAAAGAAGCCTCTTGGATGAGAGGTAAACATCTTCAAAACCCTTAAGAGGTCCTGTTGCCTTCTTTTCAAGCTGTCAAGTCTCCTACTAATGTGCTACTTTTATTGTTGCCATATGAGAAAGTATGTCACAGTGAAATCCATGTTTAATTACTCATCGCTGATTGTTTTTTATATATAATGCAATGGATACCGTTTCAGGATAAATTGCATCAAAAGCAGCACGGTGGCATGGTGGTTAGCACTACTGCCTCACTGCTAGAAGGCCTGGGTTTGAATCCATCTTGGCCTTTCTGTGTGGCGTTTGTGTGGTTTCCTCCCACAGTCCAAAGGCATGTAGTTGCTGGGGTTGGGTTAATTGGGGATTCTAAATTGCCCGTTGTCTGACTCTCTGTGACAGGCTGACAACTCTGCCTCTTGCCATATGACACTTGGGATTGGCTCCAGCTCCCCTGCAAACCTGAAAAAGGATAAGTGGAAGAAGATGGATGGAGAATCCAGCAAGTTGCTGGCAGTTGGTCTTTCCCTGGTTATAAAAATTATGTTAACCAGCTTTCATCTGTGACAAAAATGGGGCATCAATGGTGCACCTGGTGCTCTCTGGGGAATGCCAGTTGATTTGCACAGTGTGAGCAAAGGTCACACTAAGGGACAGTGGGACCTCATACAACCTCATAGTACCGCATCACCCCAAGAGAGCGCTTCACTCTCAGACTGCTGGCTTACTTGTGGTTCCTAGGATACTTAGGAGTAGAATGGGAGGCAGAGCCTTCAGCTTTCAGGCCCCTCTTCTGTGGAACCAGGTCCCAGTTTGGATTCAGGAGACAGACACCCTCTCTATTTTTAAGATTAGGCTTAAAACTTTCCTTATGATCAAGCTTATAGTTAGGGCTGGATCAGGTGACCCTGAACCACCCCTTAGTTATGCTGCAATAGGCCTAGGCTGTGGTGGGGGGTTCCCATGATCCACTGAGTACTTCTGCTTCACTCACTTTTCCCTGAGCCTGGTTCTGTCAGAGGTTTCTTCCTGTTAAAACAGAGTTTTTCCTTCCCACTGTTGCCAAGTGCTTGGTCACAGGGGATCGTTTTGATTGTCGACTTTTATATTATTGTAGGGTCTTTACCTTACAATATAAAGCAACTGTTGCAATTTGGTGCTATATAAATAAAATTGAACTGAATTGGAACCCGTTTCTGACTGCTTGGTTAGAAATATGCAGAGTAGCCTGCTGGATGGACTCTGGCAGCGTATGATTCAATTCAGTTGAATTGTATTTATATAGTGCCAAATCAGAACAGTCGCCTCAAGGCCTCCTCGTACAAAGGAGAAGATACTGGTCTTGTGCCTGGGTTGATGCCCTGCTACAGCCTGCTCTCCTTGTGTATTGGCTTGCGTCCTGATACTTCTATCACACTACTGAGACTGTCCTGGGAGATGCAGCAAACCTTCTTGCAATGTCACATATGACTGTGCCATCCTGGAGGAGCTGGACTACCTGTACAACCTGAATTGGCTGGATGGGATTGCTAACAGGTTTAGTAACTGCTGTACCTGGACTGAAATACAAATTTCCTGTTTACAAGTGGCCAAACTTGTTGAGGTATTTGCAGCAACTGTATTTGACAACTTCATTTTAATCATACATTTCTTTTTGTATCTTGTATCTTGAAGTTAAATTTCAGCTATTTCACAATATTTTTCTGGTGCCCCAATTGCCAGAATATTAGTGGGGGGTTTTTACAGATTTTTTTTTTACTGTCTGTCACAGTGTAACTGTGTAACTGAGAAGAATGACTAATATTTGTAATTACATAAATATCAGAGAATCTTACTGCAGATGGGAGAAGTTTGTATATTAACATGCTTTAATTATATTTTTGAGCATATTTTAAACCAACCCACAGTTTTCCCTGACACTTAACCAAGTAGTTTTAATGCCTAATCAGCAACATTACAGGCAAAATCAAAAATTAAATTAAAATAAAAATGCCAAAGAAGGTGTTTCTGGAAAACACTCAAACTCTTGTTTTCTGCTTGGAGAGCCTAGAGATTTTGGCACCGGCCCATATATCTTCTGAAGTGGGTCTTGTGGATTTTTATTTATTCTTACATCAGAAAATGGTCCTGATGGAGTATCCCTGTGGTTCAGAGAATGAAGCTGGGGGTGGTGGTGGTGGATAACACTCACATTAATATAAGAGGAGAAGGGGTTCCTGACCAAGTGATTGATGAGCTGGGAGTAGAGACTGTGATGATCTTTGGAGTTATTGAAAGCAGGTTTCTTTTTATTACTTGCCACTGCAGTCTGACAAATGAAGCTTTCGCCAATGAGTGATACCTTTACTGAAGAAGCTTTCGGGAAGCAAGCATCATGAAGTGAATTAATTATTCATTGAGCTAATTTATTCTTCCTCAACTCTGAGCCTATATATTGATATTCTTTGTACTTCTCTGTTCCACTTGGGTTCTTTGTCTTATCAGTTTTCTGTGCAAAGTTTCCGAATATTTCTCCTACTAACCCCCGAGAATCAGCATTCAGTCAATTTCTAATCATATCAGGCGTTTTCAGCCCATTACTGCTTTTGGAGCTGATTGTCGGCTATTATTTTTGTTTTAATGTATTGACTGTGGACAGAAGCTGATTATCTAGTTTATAGACTGTTTTCTGTTTCCAGACTCAGCTTAACTAAGATACCTATTTTCTGGCTTTACAGTCTATCCACATAACAGTGGTATCAATCTCTTCAGCTAACACTGGTTAGGAAAGGGGGGGGGGAATCTCAGTAAAATCTTATGGCTAATCATATCTTTCAAACTTTGAAAAATCCTCCATCAGCTTACATACAACATTTGCTAAAACAGAAAGTGTGGCTTTGATTCCAGAAGTGGCACATTTTTCTGACTGAAAAATGCCCCAAAAGGCACATGTCATATTAGTCTTAAAAAGAGCCCTCTAATCTGCTGTTAATTCTCAGCTCAGCATGCTCCGAAAAGCCATTATTTCAACAAATTTGATGCTTTCATCTGTGCACTGGAGCCAAAGAAAGGCAACAGCACAACAAAGAAGCCTAATAAATCAGCTAAAGCACAGTGAGAAAGTGGCAAAGGAGTGATTCCAGGCATTTGTCTTTGTTTTCTCCATAAAAGCTTTTACCACTGCAATAAAGTGGAACACAGCTCCCAACAATAAGGAAAGTAAATGGAATGGAAATTTCTTTTTTTTCTAGCTCATTTTATAACATAATAATTAGAAGAAGACAAAGACATTAAGACATAAACATGAAAAAACAGATGCATGACTTATAAAATCAATAAAACATGCAGCCAGTGCCCAACAAGCATAACCTCATAACCAAAGAGGCCTGATTGTGCCAAAAGCAGTGAGTAAGTTAGAGATGTAGTGAGGGGCCAATCCATTAATAAAAAATGTTAGAGGTCATAGGAGCCAATTAAGTGAATAAAGTAGTGTGTAAAATGTTTACATTGCTTTGACATGGAAAACTGACTGCTGCACTAACTGTATTAGACAATCCTGCTATAATAAGATGCAGGGGTCTAAAATTTCATTAAGATGAAGGGATCAACTGGTTTCTCAGTGTTGGTTTGATTTATGAATCCTCTGATTTTTTTTTTAATGTTTTAAAGCAGGGGGTCTCAAACTCTCGGCCTGCGGGCCACTTCCGCCCCCCCCCCCGCTTCCGGCCCGCAAATTGATGTCAAAGTACAATACAATTTGGCCCTTTAAATTACTTTTTTAAAATTTCGCTTTCCCCTCCAGTTACGACAATCATTTGTCATGTAATTTAAATCAGATATTCCCAGGTACCGGCCTGAAGGTCATTTGGTACTGGGCTGCACTGATAATATAATAATATACACTGCTCAAAAAAATAAAGGGAACACTCAAATAACACG
>JAMQGT020009528.1:0-12266 GCA_024447675.2 Pterophyllum scalare | reverse complement strand
GTTTTGTCCTCTACTCGTTCAGTTACGTATTGCTTGCTGCTGTATTTCACAGATGTGCTGAGTAACTAAACCAATAATTACTACACTGAAAACCTTTTGACTCCTGAACACTCTGGCCTGCAGCTTTGGGAGCAGAACAGTTAAAACCTCCAAAATAATTCTTGCATTCCTAAAACTGAGGACTTGATTTACCTACAGATAGTGAGGATGTGGATTTTAAAACATTCTCTCTAATTCTTTGAAATTTCTGATTGCTTACCTGACCGCCAGTTTCTGAGCCAGCTGTCCTGTGGGCTGAACTTTAATCTCAAACAAGGAGGGGATCTTCTTCCCCATGCCACCTCCCCCTCCACCAGCAGGAGGTGGGGGACCCATGTGGGGTGGGGGAGGGCCAGTAGGATTTGGTGGCCCACCTTGGAAGGGACTTCCATCTGGACCGTGGACCGGTGGAGCCAGCACAAGGATTAGGGCCAGGAACAGGCCCTGGTCCTGGGGGACATTTGATGGCAATAGGCACCTGATTAGGTCCAGGAAGACCCCCAAAGTCACCGGCGGCAGCCCCACCAAAATCCCCACCTCCTGTGTTGGTTTCAACAGGAACGGGCCGAGGGAGGGGTGGGGAGGAGGCCGACTCCAGGAGGGGGTTTAGGGAGCGGGTTAATTCCCTGCTTCTTCAGTTCCTCCACCTCCTTCTCATCCTCAGCTCCAGCCTCTGCATCCTCTGCCAGCATCTACAAAACAAAGAAAAATACTCTGCTAGGTGAATCTTAAAAAACACAACTGTAGTGAAAACAATAACAGCCTGCCAACGGCAGAAATTAAAGTTCGGAGGTCTGAAAATTATCTCCAGAGCTTAGAGAAAATAAACGGGGTAACTTCAGGGTTGGAGGATCCACCTTGTTCAGCAGCTCCCGAGTGTCATCACTGAGTTCCTCATGGGAAAACATACACTCGTCACCATTGACACACTTCCCTGTGGTGTGGAACAGCTTACAGGGGAATTCACGTAACGTGGGAGTCAAGGAGGAACACTCACAAAAACATAAATGCAAGCCACATTACCAGTTATGCTAACATAGTTATTAGACAAAGGGTACTAAGGTCATACAGTGCTGTATCATATTCAACCTCGCTCACATACAGCAGTAAATTATTTACCCTGATCAACAGATGACAAATGAATGGAAATCAGCTGAGCAGGTTACACTCATAAGTAATATTTTGCTAGTTCAGTCTTTGAAATTTCTTTCTACTTTGTGTGCAAAAAGGTGATGGGGAAACTTAGACTGACAGTCGATATAACGGTTGGAGCTCTTATCTTAGACTCCCTCGGTGCATATATCGAGCAAAGGTCACCGCAGGCCTGGTGTGAGCCCTGGATGGATTTCACTTATGTAACTATGTACTGGTTATTATTGCCAGCTTTGATTTTAACCCGTTCTACTCAGAGATTTAAGTTTGACTGGAAAAGCAGGTCCTGCTCTGTATCCCCAGACTATCCATACTGATAAAGAGGCTCTCCACATGTAGCAAAGGATATCATGCATGTAAGGACAGTGGTCGGCTCGGGCGCAGAATCCAGTGATGTAGAACTTGCACAGCTCCTTCTTCTTTGGCAGCTCAATGTCGTGGCTGAAGTTGCAGTGATCGCCCTGGTGGTTGGAAAAAGGGTACATTATAATCTCTTCACAGAGCACATGGATGGCAGGTCTGAGATTTTACTAGATTACTGGCACCAGTGAAGTGGAAAGTTTTATTTTTAGCATGTTTAAACACCTATCTGGTTTCAGGGGGTAGCTAGTGTGCTAAACAGCACGGGCGGTTTAAAACTGGTTTCTAAAACTAAGCTGCAAACAACTCCAATAAATGATAATAAAAAAAAAACTGGTTTGCATCTGAGGTTTCAAATCATGAAAAACTAGTAGAAAGCTACTTTTGGCTCCGCCCTTGTCACAAGGGGTCGCCACAGAAGGCATGTTTGATTTGGAAGTTTCCCAACGTCGCCCCAAAGGGGTTCGATGTTTTTCCGGCTGGAATACAACACTTCTACTTAATATTTATACTTTAGAAAAGAAACTGAGATGTATGTAATGTAAGAGCACTGGAATACCCTAGCCAAATGCAGAACTAGTGAAAAACAGTTAGAAAAGATGAGGAGGGAAAAATGTGAGTGTCCTCCAGCTGTGAAACCATTCCTGTGTGGGGGGTTGTCTCATTGTCGCCCCTCTAAAGCACCTGTTGGTCATGCCATGAACACCTGAGCAGCTGAAACTGATTAACACCCCCTCTGATACTTACTGACCCCATCAGTATCACAGAGGTCTACCTGACTGATGCTGAGCTCTGATTAAAAAGTGTTGCTAGAATTTTTTTGAACAGCGCATATTAATGAAGAGATAAGCAGCCTGGAGTCTTGGAATTTACTTAGTTTTTTTTTTAAAAAGAATAAAAAAAACTTTTAGTCCAAACTGTGAGCCACACTGCACACGAGAACACCAAATATTTGTGACATCCTACCCAAGTGCATCTCCCCTCGATGTAGTACTTGCAGATGGCCTTTCCCTTCTTATCCTGGTGCTTTTCATTCTGATTCCTCCTCCCTGTTCCTGGACCATCACAGCCGCCGTCCTGAATCAGACGCACACAATCAGCAAATACACATTAGCTCCAACTAAATTTAGGCTGTCCAGATTGTTACGGGACACTAGTCTCATAAAAATCACTTTTACCCCGTTGTCCATGTCTCCGTTGTCATCATCGTGCCCCATGTCTCCTCTTCCTCTCCCTCTGTTCCGACCCTTTGCTCCTCGGATCATACCCCGCCCTCCTTTACCTCTGCCTCGCCCACGGCCTCCTTTACCACCTGGTGAAGAAATTGATAGACAGCGTGAGTGAAATTTTGGCCAGTACAGGTAATTCACATGGGCAAAGAAACAGGACCTATTTTACACAATCCAACGTTCCTAATAGTCTTTAGTTATCTCAGCCCAGGACTTAATGCAGCCCTTCGGTTCACCCTCTCACTGAAACAAGCCACTTTATCTCCCTTCACCCTCCCTTCAACTTTAAGGCAGCTTTCTGCTGATTGGCTTCCCCTCACAAACAGGTATGAACAGCACGTGGAGGACTGTGTACTAAGGACATCTGGCCTCTATGACATCAACCAGGTAGAGCATCCACCATGAACACAGCGTACATGTGACTGAAAATAAAAAAAGGTTTACATTTCTGGAAGAAAGCTAGAGATGGAAACAAACCTCTGCCTCGGTCTTTGGACTTCTTATACTGATTCAGTTCTTTCGAGTAGTCATCGTAGTCATCGTCCCCCATGTCATAGTCATCCTCTACGTACTGTAAGGACAGTCATCATAACTATACACAGGAATTATATTCAAGTTTGAACTGTTTTTTCCCCCTGAGAACCACAGCAGCAGATCACACTACTGTGAAACTATTTCATTGTTGAGAGAACAGAAAATAACACAGACACTCGATTTCAGTGCTGCACAACAAATGAAGATCGTCCAGAAGCAGCATAGATGCTGCATGTTTGTTTGACGCAGATCAGACTGGCTTTGTGGAGGAGATGACTGCTCCACGTGGCTTTTGTTTACTGGAACGCCTCCAGAATATCTAAACAACTGCGCACATACACAAAAACAGGAAATAAAGGAACGTTTTTCTTTCTAACCTTTGACCAAAGCAAAAAAGAACGTGTTTTAAACCTCACCTCCAGGTCATCTCCGTAGCCATCTCCATCATCGTCTCCTCCCATCTTTCCTCCTCCACCTCCACCTCCACCTCGCCCTCCTCTTCCTCTGCCTCCTCCTCTTCCCCTCCTCCCTCCTCTCATTAATCCACGGCCTCGCTGGCTCTTCATACGACCTCTGGCCCCTTCAGAGGTGCAGAGACAAAGTGAGGTAAGAATAAGCTACAGAGGCAGGAGCAACTTATCTGTGAAATTTGGACTGATAAGAGAGCGTTGGGCAAATATGCTCCAGTCTGTCCACGTGTGTGCAAATTAAACTAAACTGGAAAACCGTGAGTACGATAGCAGGACGGTACGTTTTCATCTGCTTCAGGAAAGACTGATCACAATGTTGGAGCTCAGATGTGATTTTTCTGTGTTTGGCCTTGTTAAGAAACTGGATCATTTCTCAGCTGAACATGTCTGGACCTACCTCGTCCTCCGCGGCCGCCTCCTCCTCCCTCCTTGGCCTTGCGGTACTGGTTGAGTTCCTTGGTGAAGTCATCGTAGTCATCCTCCCCCATGTCTTCCTCTTCCTCCCCCTCGTAGTTGTCATCTTCATAGTCATCGTAGCCTCCGTAGCCCTGTTTGTCCATCTTCATGTAACCGCCCTTCTTTGAGCCGCCGTAGCTCCCATGAGACTAAAGACAGATGAGATATCGATAAATCGAGAATACTTCACAATGTTCGCGTTATCGCGAGTGTGGGGACCTTTTCCTGTTCAGACTTACAGTAGCGTACTGGGGGCTGTACTCTCTATACTTCCTCTTCTCACTGGGACTGTAGTCCGAATCATCGCTGTAGTCTGAGTGGTCGTCATCTGAGGACGCGTGACGCTGGGAGGAAACGAGGGAACAGGTTTAGGGTAAAGCCAGAACAAAGTGTGTGTTTTCATCTCCGCATTAACTACAATTCTCACTTTATGTCGTGACTTGCGTTTCTTCTTGGACCTCCTCTTTTCCCTTTCCCGCTCCTTCTTCCGCTTCCTCTTACGTCGGTGGGATCTCTCGTCGTCCGAATCGCTGCTAGCGTGGCGCTCCCTACTTCGCCGAGGCCTCTCTGCTGCCCCTTCGCCGCCTGCTTCGCCGCCTCCTCCTCCTCCTCCAGCCCCTTCATCACCTTCTCCACCCGCTCCTGCCGCTGACACACCTCCAGCCATTTCCTCCACCTCCATTTCTCCCCCATCGTCTTCCAATTCACCCTCCTCCAGCTCTCCATCCTCTGGCCTGCATATGAAAAGAAAGCGCCATCTTAGTCTGCCAGCCATCTTTAATGTTTTAATGTAATATTAAAATGATAAACATATAATAAAATGATACAAACCAAGAGGAAGACACGAGTGATTTAATGAGCCTAAAATGTGTTTATATGTATGCAGCTGCAGATAAATCCCACTGAAAATGAGTACAGAGGTTCTGTAACGCTGGCGATTTAACATACAGAAACAATCCATCCCATTACGCCGCTAATATCAGAGATTTTACCTTTTTTTTTTTTTCCAATAGCGCTGCCACGATATCGGACTTTCAGAATTCACAAAGATGAATTGGTATATTGTTGGAGGAGACCCTGGGGCGGATACAGGGCATGCTGCAGAGATGATGCCTCTCAGCTGTGCACGCCGGAAGAGTTGGAGGAGGTGGGTTGTTTTTGTTTGTTTGTTTATTTGGTGTCAGTGCCTAATCCACAACTCCAAGTTTTATTGTGCAGCACGTGCAGCACGTGCTGCTCTGACTGTCACACTGTTCGATGGGTAAATGTGGATTTCATTGCAGGAGCTGTGACAGGCTGATATTAAACTTTATAAGTTAGCTGGTCAAAGCACTGTTTCTCAGGCTCCATTACTTCACATGCATTCCCATAATGTTTAACACAGCTGAAGGCAACACTAAACTGTCAAACACACCACTTTCTGCACACGCTGGGAGGGATGCAAGATCTCGCTAAAGACAACAAACTGATCAGAACCAGGAACAAAACTCACACTCGGCTGCAGTCTCGTTATATTTTACGCCCCCGGCTCAGAATAGACAGCTGATTAGTTTCTGGGTCACTCAAACAGCAGGCCAGATAAAAACAGGCCGAGCGCTGAATTCAAATACGCAAAAATTCAACATCATGTGCACGGCCTGCCGTAGGAATACAAGGCGACGTGCATGTACAGTTTTAGCCTTCAAATTAGGTCGAGTGCATATGTAATACAGTGCTCCTGTTATTAACACCCACAGCAGCAGTGCTGGTGTGTTTTCACCCTGTGAGTCTGTCTGTGTGCGCTACCACGCAGACAGACTGTGATCATGGAGACACCGGCTGCAGCAGGAGTTACCACAGAGGAAGTCTGAGCACTTTGGCAGGTGTTCGCACACATTTTGGTCCCAACACCTGGAACACCGCCAGAGTAAAATGAGCTGGAAGTAAACATAACCTGCAGGCCTCGTTTGAGTTTTTACTGTGTCCGAACTCCTCGTGTGAAGCACATTTATCTGGTGTAGAGACAGAAACACCAGAGACCGCGCCTGATGTTCTGCTGTATGATGTGAGGCCATCTGTCAGCAGAGTGCTGCCAGAATCCGAAAACTCAGGACTGATTTAGTGTGTTACACACACGTATCGCTTCATGTATTATTTCCCGCAGATCTTATTTTGAAAAGCCTCTGGAAACCTCGCACTGGCTTTTTGCTGAGGCGGAGAGGTCGATGCCAACTTCTGGGCTCGCCTATAAAAGAAAAGATCCCTCTGGCACTCTATTACATCAAAATTGTGCAAAATATATACGTCATGAAATGTTGACATAAAAAAATTTTGCAACAAAGAAAAACTATTAGTCCTTCCCTATTTGAGTAAGAAGGCTGCATGTCTCCCACTAAAGCCAACACCCAAAGTAGGCTGGCAAGCACTGTGTGCAGCAGGCCAGGAGAGGCCTGAGCTCAGGATGATGTGAACAGGAGTCACTGAGAAGGCTGCTGCCATTCAGAGCCCACTCTCAAAGGCAGGTTTTGTCCTCCTCTGAACCCACAGTGAGCCGAGATGGAGCAGGTGGTGGACGACAGTTGATCTGCTTTTGAGACAAAATGTCAGCTGCGCTGTGCGTGCGCTCTGCGCTGCACCACATCCTCAGCACACCGGCTTTCTCAGGGGAAGCAAACTAATCAGCCTTAATAACCCGAGCTTCATTCCTCCAGCAGATATCTTAAACAAAGAGAGTGCAACAAACTCATTCCCTTATTTCATCCTCGGAGCACAAGAATGAAAGCTGATAGTCGTCTGAGGGGAAATCTTATGCTTGCATGCTGCAAACGTCTGTCACAAGTCCCAGCCGCTACCAGCACCCTGCTGCAAGGAGTACAAGGCCATCTTTCATTAGTAGCTGCTCCAGATTTGACTGAGTTTTAGGTGGTACAGTGCAAAGATCTCCACAGACGACCCAGTGAACTCTCCTTTATTAAAAATAGGCCCGAGTATAAAGCCTGGAATCACTCCCAGGACAAAATCCAGCTCTCCGCTGTTTGCTCATAACACAAAACCCAGAACAAACAACAAAATCTGTCTTCATATTTGGCGCTCAGGAACATGAGCCGGAATAAAATCATCTTATCCTCTCCAAGAATATGTAGAAAAACACCCAGTATCAGACACCAGCTGCACCAGTCATGCCCATTTTTGCCACCTTATCTCAAACACTTTGTCCTGCAACAGCTATCAGCTTTTAATCAAACACCACAAACTCAGGCGCCAAATCAGCCCCCTACTTTATGACTGACACTCACACACAGACCTGTAACAGGGGGGCTCCCTTTCATAGAACAGGGATTTGGCTGTATTGTGGAGGCAGGTTGTTGTGAATAGGGGGTGGCTGGGGTTCACGACGGGCAGAAACTGCTGGCCTCTCTGCACTGCTGATATACCGCACACACTCACACACCACCTGCTGCTTCCCATTTCAGGGAATAACTTAAACAGCAAACAAACCCCATTCAACCATACTCTGTACTGCCAAAACAAGTTTCTCTGTACAGAGCTGTGAAGAGGAAAAACTGTTACTTACTTAGTTATTAGCTAAACATTATTAGCTGAAGTGCAGACCTGTGCATTATCAGTCCTCCATGTTAAATACACCAGAAAGTTTCCATTAAGATCCAAACACACCCTCCTAACAGACAGCTGTGAGAGTATCTCAGTTTAGCAGAGCACATGATTATTCCGGATCAAATGGTTTACCATGCATTATGGCACATTATTAGCTCAGTGTTTGACTCCATAGCTCAATTCTATAAGCAAAAAGGGCCATGATTAAAATGGGGAATACTTACTGTGACAGGCTTTCTTCACATTTTGCACTCAAAACAATAGAAAAATTTTTAAAAAATAAATTAAAAAAGTTTCTCCCTAGTCTTTCGGGGGGGGGGACTGGTTGGGGGGCGGGGGGTGTGGGGCTTGGAAAGTGGGGGCCAGCCGGGTACAGCAAATTTTGCCAACTGGGGACTGTGAAGAAGGGAACTTTTGTGTTTGACTTGAAACACTTTTGGGATGCTTTGCAGACGTTTTACACATTTTTTGGGGAGGGCGGGGTGGGGGCTTCGGGGGGGGGACGAGTCAGTGTGGGCACGACTGTGGATAAAAATGGCATGTTAAATAAAACACATCCACAACTACTCTAAAAAAAAAAATCAACATTCAAAAACAATTAAACTCGGGTTATTTAAGCGTGTTAAGAAAGGGAGCTACAATCAGCTGTCTGATTTATGACCGGTACGACGAGGCGCTAACTCCGGTTTTAAGTGCGTAGCGCCGCGGGAGCGTTCCACCGCTGTGCGCGGACACATCTGAACCGGTTCATCAACGACATTGATATAATAACCTTCAAGCTGGGTTATTAATTAATGAAAGCGGCGACTGGAAGTATCGACGACCTTAAAATTACAGTCAGCACAAGTATTAGCCCCCTTAGCTTAGCCTCCAGCTAGCATGCTAACGCTGCTAGCCTGAATGTAGGCCTCTCGGTTAGCGAAAGAATAGTTTGATTTTATTTATTTTATTTTTTTAGCCCCGTGACCGTTACACGCGATTAATTTATCTTATTAGTTACGGCTTTTAAGAGTGGGTGATTAATTAACCAAGGCGCTGTAATCAACCGCTGAATTGTTAAGTATGGTCGCTGGAAGTATGATTTATCAGCCGTTTCGACCTCAGATTTTTTTCCTCGAGTCGGGCTGGCTCGAGTCGGCTGCTCGCTGATAGTGATAAACGGGAATAAAACTCAGGGAGCAGCGTTATCCCGGACGCCTTTTTTGGCCTCCCAGTTGGCGTTGTCGTATCAACATGGCGTTACCTCTGTACTCGTTTTCCAGAAAAGGCGAGTTTAATCCCTCTGACAGAAAAAAAAGGAAAAAGAAAACCCGGGCTTTTTGTGTAAAAGCACAGGACAAATAAATAATTTCATTTAAATATGACTGTAGAATTACTCGACCTTTCGTCAGTCAGGAGACTGTTGTGTTCGTGGTTGGTAGTTGGGGAGTTTGGATGGACAGTCATGCTTTCCACAGCCATTTCCTCTAGCTACATTGAGGTGCAAAAAATTACAACTCGACACTGAAATCTACTGGCTTATGCGTCACTTCACACTAGGATCTACTTGTTTTGATTTTAGGAAGAGTTTCAGTTCATAGTAGGCAATTCTCCACTACAGTTGTAAGAGAAATATTGAGTCCTGACGTTCTCCGTCCTACTGTAGCGATGTGAAATGACGACTGCTGAACCTAAAATGGCCGACCGTCTTCTCCAAGGAGAAAAGGGGCGGGCCTCTCCGAGAGTGACATCGTGACGAATAATGTACGCTCCTCACGGAAATCAACGAGCGGCACATTCTCAGGGTAAAATGAGGCCTGGACAGTGACTTGCAGGCACACTTGACCCAAATAATCGTAGCAAATCATTGGAAGGCTTTTAAACGTGCTCTCTTAAAAAAAAAAAAAGTTCGGACTGGATATCTGCATTTTTTTCTCTTGCATACGTTCGTTTGAAGTTAATATCATGCAGTGTTATTTTTGTTTCTAGTTGTTTGTGTTAGGTTTTCTGTAATATTTCATGTTAGTGAATAAAACACCTGGTCGGTCTGCACCTCACCTTTGCCTCTAGCCTCGTACTTTAATCTTCTAAAGCATATTCTACCATAAAACTTAAATATATCTTTAAATGCTCAGCTCTCCGGCGGCAGTCTGTGTGTGAGACCTTACCCAGGGAAAAGCAAGCCTCGTTCTGCGCGGAGTCACGCGATGAAGCTGAAACTAAAAGTTACACTTTAAACCTTTTTTTTTTTGAAAGACTCAGTGAGCGGCACATACGTTAAATCGCAGCACAGTGATATAGTTTTTATTTTTATTATTTTGTTTTTACTTTCTATTTATCTTTTCTGGGCGGCGGGGGTCATAGCCAAGACTGAACTGATAATTACGAATACAAAAAAGTTAAAGCTACAGCAGTGACGGCACGAGAGAATTAACTATCCTGACATTTTCAACAAATAAACATGAATCAGAATTAAAAAGTGTCCTAAAAATTCCACCGAGTTGATGTATCTATTGTTTTGCTCCGTCGACGTCATCATTTAGCGCCTGTTCAGCGGGACCGTCGCGGCATTTGAAACATCTCCATCTGTAGCGACACAAAAGGTTAATTTGCCCCGGATTTCCCGTCGTTGGAGCGAACTGAAGTGATCGATATGATCGAGAAGGAGGACCCGGTCATTAGCGAGGAGGAAGCGGCACAGTACGACCGCCAGATCCGACTGTGGGGGCTGGATGCCCAGAAGAGGTCAGTTAGCTCCGGCGGCTAATCGGTGCAGCGGGAGCTTTGACTTGCTGCACTCTTTCTGCACCGGCTTCACCAAAGAGTTAAATAATCTAATTTAGTAATTAATAATAGGTTAATAGGTAATTACCTATGTGTCATACAGACGATGTGAACACTGTTGCTATGCACTCTTCTTTTGAAAAAGGAGTTGAATTGGAAACCTAATAGTTTTCAGATGCACTCCACAGTCTGTAAAGTTAATGGTCACGTGGCTTTTAAGCTTTAAAAACTGCATAAACTCATAAAATCAGACTTGATTTGATAGGTCAGTCTGAATGTTTTTCTAAGCCTCTCTTTGGTGTATAATTTCATTATGTTTTCCTCCCAATCAGCACACGATTACCTCTGAAACCGTACAGTAAGCAGGACTCAAACTGCTTTTTGCCGTCTGTATTCCAGGCTAAGAGGGTCTCGAGTGCTCCTGGCAGGTTTAGGTGGTCTCGGGGCTGAAGTGGCCAAGAACTTAATCCTCGCTGGAGTTAAAGGACTCACCTTGCTGGACCATGAACAGGTAGGTGCCAGCCAAACACAGAAACAGGCTCAGCTGTTCATCTTTACCCCTGAAATTTGATTTGAGATGTCAGTGAAAGGGTGGCCTGAAAGGGTGGCCTGAAAGGGTGGCCTGAAAGGGTGGCCTGAAAGGGCGCTAATGCTTCTACACACTTTCCTCATTCAGTCAAACCCCATAAACACTGGAACAGTAGAAAACATTATGTTGGAGCTTTCTAGAGTTGCAGTACAGCAAATGCACATTTGATGATTCCATCAGTAGTTTTGTTTTTTAATTATAGTTTTGTTTTGTTTTCTGTCCCCTCCTTTTTCCTTTCACTCAGTCACACCACTGCACACCTTCTCAGCTTCACATTCATAGAAACTACCACCTGCTCAGGTACAGGAAGAGAAATGTGAAAAGGCAGGTTTTAGATTCCTGCTTTGTTTTGTTGACACATTAGAATCAAAAGTCAAAATCCTGTCAGCAGCCACAAAAGTCCAGCTTCTGTAGAGAAGTTCTGTTACACGAGCACAGTAAGAGCCTGTAGGAAACACATTCCTCACCCAGCTCTCTGTCGGTGTGTCCGCCAGGTGTCGGAGGAGTCCTGCCGAGCTCAGTTCTTGGTTCCGGTCACGGCTCAGGGTCAGAATCGGGCACGGGCCTCTCTGGAGCGAGCGCAGAACCTCAACCCGATGGTGGAGGTGCACGGCGACCCGGACAGAATCGAAGACAAACCAGACGACTTCTTTCTGCAGTTCGATGCGGTGAGTTTAACGCAGGCAAACACGGACTCACTCTCATCACCCACATCTTATATCACCGACTCCTCTCCTCGCCGCCTCTCCTCGCGACACCAAATCGATAATGAAGCGCAAACATTAAATGCAAAAGGTGGAAAGTTTCATCACATGTTTTATCATCTTTAATTAACAAAACAACTTGTGAATGCTAAGGAACATTTATTTATTGTTGGACCTCACACCTTGGTTTCTATATGGCGTTTGTGTCACACCTCTTTCACTTGTCACATGTTAAAAACACTCCTACAAAGGACACACCTGTGCATCCTCGATCATAGCTCCTCAGAAAGCTTTCTCTCTCCTCCTGGTTCTTTTTATTAATTGACCTCTGTATCACAGGCAGGAAGTCAGCGGAGACGAGGAAGCATGCTAACAA
>JAMQGT020009525.1:0-10185 GCA_024447675.2 Pterophyllum scalare | reverse complement strand
CCAGTTTATGTAAAGGATAAACAGTGACCCTGGGGTTGTAATCCACTAGAAGGCTGAGCAGGAGCTGTGTGGATTATTGGAGACTAACTGCAGCCTCTCCACTTGTTTTACACCTCAAGAGGATCCTAATTGAGCTAAATCTCATTATTTATGGCTGGCTATGGAGACAGTAATCAGAGTGGCTGGTGTGTCTTTAAACAGATCAGTCAGAAGCTGGATCTGTGTGCCCAGCACACATACATACAGGTTCAGTTTCCAGGTTTCTCTCAGGGGAAGACTTGGAAATGGGAGGGGAAATGTTCTGCGGTCATTAGAGGCTCCAGTGCACTCATCATCACTTTGCTGAACACGTTTGAAATTGAGTGAGACACTGAGAGATAATATGATGGTGCTTTTGCTGTAGGCAAAGCATACATGGAAAAAAAAATGAGCGTCACTGTCACTTGTAAATGACAAATTTAATATTTTCATAAAACAACATTTAACAAGATATTTTCTGCCTTTATGTCTTCTGATTTAATGAATCCAACTGATGTAGATCCAGAATATTCATTGCAAGTAGCTACCTAGACCAGCAATTTCCCGTATTATTAAAAGGCAGGGATCGTTGATTTGAAGATATGAAGATATGAAGTTTCATTGCTGGCTGATATGAGAATTATGAATGGTGACAGAGGGCAACAGCTGACCCTGTGTGCAGCCACAGTACTGAGGGCTCTGCAGCTCCACAGACAGACAATAGGGAAGAGAACCTCCAAGAGCAGTTCACAGAAATGTCATGCTTCTTGGACTGCTAATAAAAAAAAGAACAGGACTCACGATAAAAGCTGCATTAGAGGAGCAAAAGAAAGAGAAATTAAGCAAGCTAGAAAGAAAAAGGAGGAGGAAGAGGAGAGGCGAGTATGTTAATATATTTCAGACAAAAGGAGAAAGATATCAGATGAAATGACGATGCAGAGATTTTGCAAAGATTTTGAGATGGCTGGAGTGAGGTGGTGTGGAGCTGAGTGAAAGAGTGAGAAAAATTAAGGAGAGAGGGATTTTGGGAATTTAGAAACCCCTCAGCCATATGCATTTCTTTGCCTGCAATATACATGCAAATGGTGCCACGCATGAGTGATATGAAAGCAATGAGCAGAGCTAGTTTTTCAGCAGCATTACCCTGAATGATGCCAGGTTCCTGTGTACCTCACACACAGAGCACAAAGGGCTGCAGATGACACTGGACATTTAAGTCTTTAATTCAGCAATTTTCCTCCATCAGTCTTCTCCCGAGGCACAAAAATAAAACTCCCAACAATCTTCGATCTTTGCAAACCCCAATTTGTATTCATGACTGTTGTAGCTGAAGTCATGGCTTGTCTTTTAAGCATTATATAACATTTAATTAGAATTTTTTTGAGTATTTTTCTTTAAATGACAGTTCGGGAAGAGCGATAGAAAAGCATAAGGACAGACGTATCCCTGTGGGAAGCAGAATCTGGCTTTGATTTTGGCACATGCACACCACATACAGTTACAAAGGAACTCAAGCATAGAAAACCCAGGAAGACATAAAGCTCCAAGGAAGGAGTTCTGTTTTTGGCTGCTGGATGAAGGGAGTCCTGTCTGGAGCAGAATTTATTGGTACATGTGGATTCTTGAGAGGATATTGTTCTGTCGATTTTACATGAAAGAACTTGATAGCCAGCAATAGTTCTGCATACAATATGTGGGTGGGTTTGTATTTAAGTCTGTCAGAGAACCAGATTTCATATTATTAATTTGAGACTGGAAAGTGTTTGAGGGTTGAGACAGTGGTTCTCAACCTGGGCGAAGGCAATTTCTTATTACTTTGGCACCTGTAATGATCCACTTTGTTCATAGTGATAATTATTTAGCAACAAGTTTAAATTGATGGTGAGCGTATCAGCATACTCACTTCAGTATTTAGCTCAAATTGTTCTGTCACTGTACAGCCTCACAGGTCTGCTTTTTTTTTTCTTCTGATAAGAAGAAACAAGTATTTCATAGCTGCAAGAAGGCTACGCAAAGGTTTGCTTGGCTTTCCAAATTTTGTGGGTGTCCATGTGCCCTTGAATGAATCCATCCAGCCACTAAACTACAAAGGCATCATCTAAGGATGTTTCCTCCAAGTGAAGGGAGTAGAAGAACAACTGCTTGAATGGGGTGTGTACTCATCCGCAGGGGAGTGTGTCAGCCTTAGTCTTACGGTGAACTCACTAGGTAAGGTTTCCTTGCGATTGGTCCATTTTCTCACTCCCCTTGCTCTCACGTTACCCTTAATGCAGGATTTATGGTAAAGCGTTTCTGTATGATTGTGTAGGTATTCGCCTATGCAGAGTGAGGTATTACTTACGCATATGTGCTTGTGTGCAGTCCTTCAAAAAAAACCAACAGCACTTAGTTCAACATGGTAGTTTATCACGTAGAGGAAGAAGTGTAAAAAAATGAACAAAAAAAATCCAAGATCCCAAAAACCAACATGCAAAACACAGACAGTGGCTACACTGGATGCTTTTCTTTTTCTTTTTTTTTTTTTTGCACACTCATTTTCACTTCACCTCTTTGCGTAACCAATAGTCACCAACAGCACAAGCAAGAGTAGCACACGGGCACAGGTTTGTGACACTGCCCCCTAATGACAGTAAACAGACAAAATATGTGGACCGTGTGTTGGCTCTGCAAAGTACATTTTTTTGCGTTTTTCCGTAAATCTTAATATCACTCTCCACTCACATATTTTTTTTTAATTACTTAAAGCGATTTTTGCAGAAGCAGCTATCATCGAGACCCGCGTCAGGATGCGTATAGTGATCACATTACCTGACTACCATGCCCAAGTTCAACTCATCAGCGACCAGACCCAACTTTTCAAAAGAGGCCGGTTCTCTGTTTAGTTTAACTTTCATTTTCTTGAAGTGGACAAATTTGCAGGCAAATCTGGGAAATTTCTAGGTAGCGATCCAAAGTTAGCAGCCATGCTGGAAGATGTCTGGGGATGCCTGCATAGACGGCCTTGAATGTGAGGATGGCTACATTTAAATTTAGGCAAGGCTTTGGATGTTTATGGACTTGTTCTCAGAACTTTTTGATTGCACCTCAAATGTTCAAACAATTAGCAAGCAAAAATATGGTGGTAATAAATGAAAAAAAAACCCCGCCACTTTTCACAAATGCAAAGAAATGGGAATTATGGAACAGGGGCAACACAAGTGCCATTTACTGCTATGACAATCTGTGTGTAACATGACATGGTATAGTGTGTGAAAGGTGGGAGTGTGTGTGAGCGTGGCTTCATAAAGATACAGGAGTGTTAGAACGGGAGTTTAAGAGGGTGTAGAGGTGCGGAAATAGGGGAGCCAGTTTAAATGTTTGTGCATGAGTGGGAGCTGTAAACGCATTAATATATGTTGCGCTCCGTGTTTTAAGACTGAACAATGTACAGGTGTGTGTGTGTGTCTGCTGTATGTGTGTTGTCTCTGCAGGATGCATGGGCAGTTCTGCTGATTTTATCATTTTGAGTGAACATCTTAGTAACATGCATTTTTTATTGAGCACATTTGTACACGAAGCAGTGTATCCGGCTGTAGAGAGATTTATTATTTCTCCTGTTTGTGTGGACATGCATATACGTGTCTGTGTGCATGCAGGTTGTTGTGTGAAGAACTGGCAGAAGCCTCCTCACTCCTCTTCTCTCCTGCAGTAATCAGTAAAAGTGGAGCCCTGGCCTTCTCTACCTCTCCCTGCCTGTGGTTTGTTCACATACCGTTCTCAGCAGAGTGGGTAGGAATGTGTGTGCATGTGTGTGTGTGAGGGGGTGTAAGGGTAAGCATTTCTGTCTGTTTGTGTGTGTGTGTGTGAGTGTGCACCTAAACTTCTAGACTGTGTGCAGCTCTCTCTCTTTGTGCTCACATCTGTGTATTTGTGTGTGTGTGTGTGTGTATGTGTGTGTATGTGTGCACCAGGAGAGAGATTTGGTGTTTGTGTGTAAGAACAAGGGGTGGGGGTTGAAGAGGCCCTGTAAGGGAGAGGACAGAAAACCTGATGGTAGTTAGTTGGCCTTTTCCCTGCAGTAAACAGCAGGATATACATTGATTCAAACCAGTCTTTTGTGAAGTTTTTGCGCATCATATAAACACAATAAACATTTTTTTTTAAACTGTACTGACAATCGCTTGTTTTGGACTCTAATTGTGCGGAGGATAAGATTACATCTTGTAAAATGGTAAAAATTTTTTAATGCAAATCTGAATTTTCCATCAGGGTACAGGCTTCGTGTGCAATCTGTTGTCTCAGATGAAATGCTGTCTGTTATATTTGTATTGAATAGGATGCAAAACAGACACGCAAGCCTGTGAGTACTGCTGTTTTGCAGTCACATGCAGCCAGAAGAGGATGGAGGAAGGCATTAAAACACCATTGTTTATGCCTTTCCCAGACAGTAAGCGGACTTGGCCTCTCAACTATTTTTCAGAAACTGCTACACACGCTCGCAATAACAGCACATTCATGCTGATGCACACATGAATTTCTCTCTGAGTCTGTCATACCACACACGTGATGGACATGCAGACAAAACTGTCTCTCTCTTTTTGTCACACAGACACACAACGCGCACACGCCTACTATCAAGTTCAGTAATGAACTGCCGCTCTCAAATGAGGCACAACGCAAGGTTTATATTACACCGGCTTGGCATGATCCCTCAGCTGATATAATCACAATGTGATGAGAGGTTGTGATGACACATGAACAGAGAACATTTGGTGCCTCTCCAAAATATGACACTGTTACAATAACCCACATAACATGCTGCTATGATGACTTTGCAATCATGGCATTATCATATTCAAAATGTTTCAGTAACATCTTTTCCATTTTATTCCATTATATCTCATTCTGCAACCTAATTAACAACAGGAGAGGCAGTCTGGCCTGTAGTCTATGATGTTATCTAGAAACACTTTCTGAAGCTACTCCATCACCTGCTACTTGGCCAACTGTGACTGGAAGCCAGGGTGATTTTCCAGAGATGTAACTGGTTTATGTCATCCAAGACAGATGAACTGTGGTGAGATCAGCAAATTTGGGTGTAAATGCTCAAACAAACAGATTCCATCCTTTTTAACCCTGTAAAAGCTGATGGGTCATTTATATTAGATAGATAGATAGATAGATAGATAGATAGATAGATAGATAGATAGATAGATAGATAGATAGATAGATAGATAGATAGATAGATAGAAGATAGATAATCTAATTGTGTAGACATGTTGTGGAATCAGAAGCCTGGAAAAAGAATGCGGCACTGTCTGACATTAAGAAAGGAGACAAAGGTGCACCCCTTTGACAAAATTATTTTGTCAAATTATTTAAAATTATGCAAAATCCTGTTTATGTGTGGACAAAAGGCCAAAATGCACAGAAAAAGCTGCATTTTCCAAAACACACATGTACATGTGGACAGAGATTCAGTTACAATGTGAAAAGTATTAAAAATATCAAAGTGGGGACACAGCAGGTCATGTGGAAATACAGACAGAATTTAAGATGGTGACTGTAGAAAAAGACAGCGGGATGAAACAACGCACCTTAAATATGAAAAACAAATTGATGTATTGAAAGTTAGTTGTAGTTTAATCCAGTTTTATTTATACAGTAAAAAAAAAAATCACAGATAACAAAGTTGCTTCAGGGGTCTTTACAGTCCATATGACACCATTGATACTTCATGAGCATTCTGACTGCAGACTTAAAAAATGCAAATGTCTTCAGTACTTGCCTGGTTCGAGTAACAGATAACCATGTTTAAGGACTGATCACATAAACAAAATTTAATCCATTCATCAATTTTCTTCTGCTTTTCCAATTCAAGGTTGTGGGGTGGGGGCTGGAGCCTATCCCAGCAATCACAGGGTGAGAGGCAGGGTAGACCCTGGACAGGTCACCAGCCTGCTGCATGGCCAACACACAGAGAAACAGAAAACCTCGGATCTGGTGAACCATGACCCATCACTATCAGCAAACTGTTTAAGCGGGGAGCTAGGTCCTGGCTCCATAATGCCCCTGACCCACTAGTCTCTGTTGGCTCCTTGTACCCCACCCCACCCCGTACCCCATGCCTGCCCCTCACCACCACGTTGCTATCCCAGCTTTGAATGTGCTACTTGCTTTGCTGAGGTGTTTTTTTTTTGGAACCTCATAAGCTGCTCACATGAACACAGTACGAGATGATTTTTTTTAACCTACCTACCCTACTGTACTCCTTCTGTTTTTCTGCTTAAATCGGTGGCGCCCTTGCTGGCAGTGGCCGCAGACACTTATCTCCCCTGCTTGTTTTGTTTTGTCTTTCTTCTTGGATGAGTGTTCTGGAATGCAATTTCATTGTATGTCTTGACATATAATGACAAAAAATTCTTTTTGATTCTTAACCATTCACACCTACAGCTAATTTGGAATCACCATGCACGTCTTTGGACTGTGGGAGGAGGCCAGAGTACCTGGAGAGAACCCACACAGACAGTAGAAGAACTTGAAAACTCCACACCTACAGGCCCCAGGTTGGACTCAAACCCAAGACCTTCTTGCTGTGAAGCCACAGTGCTAACTACTGCACCACTGAACAAAATTTAAAAGCTCTGTAATTTTTTTTTTTTTATATAATGTTAGTCATTTTGCCTTGTAGAAATACAGAGTTCACATCACACAGTAAGCTAATTTGCACTTGTCAGACGATGCACTACTCTGATCATGGTTCTGTTTTTCTCTGATTTTTCTTAAGAGCCCTGAGCGTTGGTATCGCTGTTACAGCAACAGATTGGTCTTACTGAAATGTCAAAATCCACCAAACCATAACACCACCAAAAGTTTATTAGATGTTTTATAAGTCATGAAACTGGAGCCAGTTATTTACAATCACAAGCAAAAGTTACATCGCAATAATCACAACACTAGAATAAGAAAAGGCATAAAAAGTGACAAACAAGTTACTCTGTAATAAAGTGAGAGAGTGACAGGTTAAACTAACTATGTTTGAACATCGACAACGTGCGCTCATACAATGGAAAATTACAGTCACGTCTTTGTATTCTTTGCACTGATTTCACTGGTTCATGATTACTAGATGTTGGTGATTCAGGGTCAGGTGCTGCTGGATGCACCTGAATGAAACTGTTTGCGATCCACCCTGACCTTCACACTTCCACCAAATGCTACACTAACAGAGTAAAAATGACAATACAAATGCCTCCATCTTTCTGTCTCTCTCTTTTCTTTGAGCTCATCCTAAGCCACCACCCAGTCTAATTCCAGCCTGCATCTCAGTGTCCGGAAAAAAAAAAGAAAACACAGAGTCATAAACACGCCAGATTAGGTCAGAGTTGGTTTCATAACCACTTCGTGACCTCTTACTCTCCCTCTTATATGTTTTTCTTTCCCTTTCTGCCTCTCTTCCTCCTTTCTGTTTCCCGTACTTCTCATTCCTCTCTTTCCTTCCTGCACCCTCTCCTTCTCATCTCTCTGCTCTCCACTTTCTGCAGACCAATCTGTCTTCTATTTGGCTTTGCTCTCTTTTCCAATCTTCCCTATCCCTGGCTCGCTTTTTATGTGCTCTATCTTCACACTCTTGGCCCACTTTATAAGGTCCCGCTGTACCTCTAAACTTCACAAGTCCCTCACTCCTTGTATTTTCCTTTTGCTTTTTTTCCCCTTTCTTAGTCTTTCCTTTTTATTTTTTTATCCCCCTGCTCACACAGAATTTATTTTCCTTTTTCTCTGCAGCCATCTTAGTAACCAGCTCTCAGCAACCTGATGTTTCAACATGGCAAAAACGAATTTTATTACAGCATGTATAGCAAAGTCAATCTATAGATGATTGCACAGTCATAAAAAACAGTGAGGTGGATCAGAAGGGCATTACGGTGCGTTGTCCTGCTTAATGAGGAAAGAAACCAGAAATGAAATGTAGATGTAAATTATACACACATTCTTTGTTTTTTGGTGTGTGTTTTTTTTTTTTGTCCTTTGCTCTTTTAAAATTTGACTTTAATTTGTGCTGCTTCTAAAAAGTACTCACACATTTAACAAATGTCTGTCTGCATTTTTGCAAAGTTTGCAGAGATACAGCTTTCATGTTCTTTAGAAATGTATTTTTCTGACAAAGAATAGTTTTATCAATGCTACAAAAGGACCTTAACAGGGCACTCCATCAGTTTTACATTAGAAGATCCATAAACCCATAATGAGAAGTACTGCACAGCCTCTGAAAAACCATTATAATGTCTTCTGATAAAATAACCCTGATAATGTCTCAGCTTCAGTTTAGATGTTACATAGTCCTAACAGAAAACTTGCATTTGAAATGGGGAAGTTTGAAAAATTACATTGCAAGATGGGTCTAATGAAAGACAGTATCAAGCTATAGTGCAGGAAATCTAGGATTCACATTTAATAATTTGGACTTAAAATATTTTAAAGACAGATTATGTTATTAGGAATTAGTTTGTATGTTATTTGTCAAGTGTGCTTAAAGTTGGAGTGAAAAGCTGGCTGTCCTAAGCAGGTTCTACACACTAAGAGAGAGAATAAGTTGAGAGAATAAGACCACATCACTTTCCGAAGTTTCGCTCCATTTGGTTTAGACTCCAGTCACCAGAGTTGGCAAAAGTGCACAATTTGTCTCTTAAGTAGAAGTACAGCTATTTGTGTTGAAAAGTACTAAAAGTACTGATTCAATTTCTTTACTCAAGTAAAGTGAAAAAGTACAGGCTCTGAAATGTACTCAGAGTATTAAAGTAAAAAGCAGTTCTTTGGAGGATATTTCTACCAGCTATTTCTGTGCAAAGCTCACAGAACCCTGTGCCACATTAACACAATATTACAGTTTTTCTCAATCGCTTTATTGCAATTCTCACATCAAAAAGATCATTCTTATTGCTCTTAATGCAGTTCTCAAATCAGTAATGCTTTCCCCATCCATTTCAGCCTTTCTCATTGTTATATACACACTGCTATTCTTTCTATGCATGCTTTGCTTCACAACACATCAAAACAGTTTGTACTTTTGTCAGTCACAACTCTGGATTAGAGTTCTCACTTTCCTCAATATATATATGAGAATATATACACACGTGTATATATATATATATATATATATATATATATATATATATATATATAGATAGATAGATAGATAGATAGATAGATAGATAGATAGATAGATAGATAGATAGTCCTCTTTTCAAAGTCAGTAATGTTTTGATAAAAGTAAAAAAAAATAATTTGATGTCTAAGTCTTAAAATGGTGAAAAGTTTTATTCATTGGTCACAGAGGTGAAGTGATTGACAGACTTTGCATGTTTTGACATATGTGAATAAGGCTTTGATTGTTTTAATGTGTTTTACACAGGTGAGTCTGTTTTATGAGAAATGCCTTAACCGTTTTGAGAACTGCATTAAGAATAGTGAGAATGACATTCCTGCTGTGAGAACTGCACCAAAACGAACAAGAGAAACTGTAATATAAGGGAATACAAACTTAATGTCAACTTCATTTCTAATTCTAATAAGTGTATTCAGCTTGAATATCTCTTATGTAGAACACAAACACAGAAAAAAAGGGAATTAAAGAACTAGCTCTATTTGCTGATGCCTACATTATAGATGGGTGAGTTTGCCGTTATATCTAAACAGATAAAATAAGTATAGTCAGGGTTTATCTCTCACTCTTTTCTCCATTCATTCTCTTCTGCTTATCCTTTTCAGGGTCACAGGGGGCTGGAGCCTATCTCAGCTATCACAGGGCAAGAGGCAGGGTACACCCTGGACAGGTCACCAGCCTGTCGCAGGGCTAATGCAGAGAGACAGACACTCACACCTATGGGCAATTTAGAATCCCCAGTTAACCTAACCCCACTGACTACATGCTTTTGGACTGTGGGAGGAAACCGGAGTACCTGGAGAACACCCACACAAACACAGGGAGAACGTGCAAACTCCACACAGAAAGGTCCCAGCCAAGGTGGAGTCAAACCTAGATTCCTGCTGTGAGGCAGCAGTGCCAACCGCCTCACCACCGTGCTGCCCCTTCTCATTCTCTTCTCTCTCTGGGAAATGCAGCAGCTATACCTTTAGCTAGCAGACACATTGTGTGGCAACCTGCACAGAAACACTTTGCGTTTGCTT
>JAMQGT020009524.1:0-14966 GCA_024447675.2 Pterophyllum scalare | reverse complement strand
AGAACACCACTTGAGTTCAGATCAGGCTATTGCTCCCAGTCATGCCCCTCCAGGTATCACTGTTGTGGTCCACATGAGCTTTGAAGTCTCCCAGTAGGACAAAGGAGTCACCAGATGGATCATCCCTGCCGTCCTGACTGTGCAACCAACAGTCAGGACCACTTGCCTGGCCTGAAGGCGCAGGGAAAGAACCTTCTCAACCAAAGGTTAAAAACTCCAACATACAGGCAGCAAGCCAAGGGGATACCCAAGGTCGCCAGCTCTCATTGAGGGCAACTGCAGAATGGAACAGAGTCCAGTCCCTCTCCAGGACACTGGTTCCAGAGCCCAGGTCGTGCATTGAGGCGAGTCCAACTATATCTAGCTGGTGTCTCTCAATATCACACACTCGCTCAGGCTCCTTCCCCACCAGAGAGCTGAAGACTACCTGGAATTAAAAAACGGGTTAAAAAAACCCGACTGCCTCCTTCAGTTTTGACATTTGGAAAATACTATGAAATATTTCTCCCATTTGACTGTCACTAGGCTATTACTAGAATGTTTTTAATTTGGCCCAAAAATGTTCCTGCATTGCTGAAAATGCAACTACATTTTTGGTGAGTCATTATAAAGTTAACCAATCAAGACAAGACATATTTTACTCACGTTACAGAATTATAATCAAATGAAAATAGACTTCATGAATTTCTTAACAAATAAATTTTTAACCATTAGACAAAAAATTATTCATAACCATCTCACAGATGTACGTTTGTGTACAGCTATGTTCAGTACTGCTGATATTTATTTAAAATCTTTCTCTCCAATTGATCATTCTGATTTATCTTCAATAGTTACTCCCCCAAGTCATCAACATGTCTATTAGATTCCATTCTAATCCCCGCAAAGGAGGCCAGCCACCCAGCCCAGGCCAGCACCCACTGCTGCAAACGCCCAGGCCCTCATACCCCAGGACCATAGGGCAGCATCCACCCAAGCTCCCACCACCTGCACCCAGGGCAAACATACAGCCCCCCAGTCCCAAGAAGCCCTAGGACACCCGTAGCTCTGGGCCCACACCCAGTCATCTGCTAGGCACATGGGGAGACGAGACTACAGCCAATCACCCCCACTAAGGGATGGAATTGATTAACGGGGACCAGAGAGAATCAAATTCATCCAATTGTTTTTTAGAGGAAGCAGACATCCTCACCAGACTAAAGTAATACAGAAGTAAATTCATATATTGAGTAACACACGGATCATTTTTTGATTAGCAGTTCATGAGGATAGTTTTCTTAGCAATGCATAAGGCAGCAAGAACTATGTGTGATGTATGTGCTTCCATATATAATTCACTTAAATTCCCTAAAATGCACAGTGTGGGTGTAGATGGGATACAGCAACTTAACCATGTAGATAGGTGTTCACATACTCCTCTGCCAGAACCTCTGAACAGGTGTACAAGAACATATAGCATGCATATAGTTCTCAGCAGTGTTGCCTGTGGGTGCATGTGATTGAGTGTGTGAGGCCCATCTGGAACATCTTTTGTCCTATATAGTGAGTACTATGGAGAGTTTTGTATCGTATAAGGTTAAATAGGGGCTTTTGGTTATTTTGAAGGTGTTTAAACATATTAGTGTACAGAGGTTTTAGTAGAATGAGATGAAGAGCTTTTAGTTTCCAGACCCCTCTTCTGTGGATCCAGCTTCCGATTTGGATTTGGCAGACAGACACCCCCAATATTTTTGGGATTAAGCTTAAAACTTTCCTTATTGATGAAGTTTATAGTTAGAGCTGAATCAGGTGACCCTGAACCCTCCCTTAGTTATGTTGCAATAGGCCTAGGATGCTGGGGGGTTCCCATGATGCATTGAGTATTTCTTCTTCACTCACCTCCTTTCACTCTGTGTTTACACACCACTCTGCATTTAATCATTAGTTATTATTAATGTCTGGGTCTCTTCCACAGCATGTCTTGTCTCCCTCCTGACACCCTCAACTGGTCATGGCAAATGGCTGCCCCTCCCTGAGCCTGGTTCTGTTTTTTCCTGGTAAAGGGGACTTTTTTCTTACTACTGTTGCCAAGTGCTTCCTCATGGGGGGTTTTCTCTGTACTATTGTAGGGTCTTTACCTTACAATATAAAGGACTTTGACATGACAGTTTGTTGTGATTTGGCATTATACAGAGGAAATAAAACTGAATTTGTCCAAACATGTTGCCACTGTTTCTGCCTAGTTGTTGGTAAATGTTTTTATGTTTCACTCTGGAACTCTGAGAGAAACATAACATTTTTTTAAACTCAAATCATTGTGTCTGTTAAATTAACACATTAACATTGCAGACAGCAAGGGCTTTTAATGATG
Source organism: Pterophyllum scalare (assembly GCA_024447675.2). Classification (NCBI taxonomy): domain Eukaryota; kingdom Metazoa; phylum Chordata; class Actinopteri; order Cichliformes; family Cichlidae; genus Pterophyllum; species Pterophyllum scalare. The sequence continues at coordinate 12,616 of JAMQGT020009524.1, read as the reverse complement.
CTGCTTAGGCTCCAACATTAATGTTACTATTTTGTTATTAGCCATAGCCTCTATTGTTATCTTAATAATAACTTAAACAGGAAGCTAATGTGCATAATTGCTAATAGTTTTAATGGCTAACATTAATGTGGGCACCAGTAAGTGAATATTTATAAGTATTTGAGAACTGGTCAGGATTATCCATGATGCATAACAATTTGTTCTTCCAAAGTCGTCCTGATCAGTTTATTCAGTCTGCTGGTACCACCAGCTTCAGTGCTCCTTCACCAGCAGCTGCTGGTCTTCCAGCCTTTTGTTGATGTGGATGCCCAAGTACTTCTACCCTTCGATTGCAGGACGAGCCTTTTGCAGAGCGCAGCAAATCACAATGGATGTCTACAAAAATGCTCACATGTCCACTGCTATGCACATCAGCTAAACCTCATCACGCAGTGGGCAGCATCACATATTTACAGGATTCGGACATTTTTTTCTGACTTTGGTGGATTTTCTGGATTGTTCTATAGGTCACCCAAGCAGACCTCTGCACTTGACCAAGTAGTAGCTCATAGACTCCCCTGAACCTCTTCAACATGGTGGAACTTCCACAGTTGCACAGTAAACTTTGTGTATAAGCACAAGGATGACCTAAAGTATTTCCAGGCCATCAGACGCTCAGAGAAATTTGATTCCCCAAATGTGAAGAAGGCTGGGGGCTTTCTCAGGATGCCTGAAGATAAGGATTGTTTTCCCTCTCATTCTTCCTTAAGATCATGCCAAACATGAACACGGGCAACCAGCCACAGAAGATAAACATTAACATCGAGATTCACAGACAGCATGCTAATGATCAGGTAAATTCATAGATTCATTTTTAGGTGATACCAGCTGTTGTAAGAAAGATTAGTTACTCACTGCCAGCAGTCTATATAAGATTGAATGTCCCTTTTAATCAAAGCAAACGGTTATTATAGAGGACACCACAGTAATATCTGACTTAGTATTTGAAAATTAAAGAGAAGCGACAATCTAACTGGAGTGAAATAATTAAAGTAAAGCAGTTTTTAAGCACAGTTTGTACTTAAAGACTTGGGCTCAGGTGACAACTAGGTCAGTTTGTAGAAGTGAACTACAACGAGTGTATCTTACATACGGAATAGAATTGATAGGAGTGCATTTTTCATATGAATCAATATCTGAGAGCAAGTTAGCAACTTATTTATTTATTCGTTGGTTTGTTCAGGACCCCCTTTTCCTCCTCATGTGAGTACAGGCCAGCAGCACTATACCATAAAGCAACAGAGACAACAGGACAGTCTAGAGAGGTAAGCTGTGATACTGTGGTCAGTGGTTTACCTTGAATACTTATATACAGAAAAAATAACTGCAAGAGCTGACTTTGTTCAAAGCAGGGTGTCTGCAGTTAATATTTGTTTTCTTATTACTGTTCACTTGTTAGATTCCAGGCTTGTGAGAGAGCTGTCTCACGCAATGTGATTAGATTTATTTATTTACTTACTTATTTTTATCTATTTATTTTGGTCATCCCAATACCATATAGAAATTTTGGGTATAATAATCCTAACATATAACAGAAAAAAGGGTTTAGACAAACAAATATGAAGTTAAAGATCAAAAGAAATAAACATTACTGTGCAGCTAAAACCTTATTCACTTGGCTTGTCTTGAATATTGGCATGTGTCAGAATGATCTCAATCCAAATATCTTTATTGCACATTTAAACTGATATATTGTTTGCAGGTGTGTGAAACAATCCTGAAGCATGCAAGAGTTCTCCTTCATTCAGCACCTCATCGGTACATCACTGTTGCATAGAGAGTTGTTCTTACAATACAATGTGGAATTCCCTTCAAAAAATGCTGGAAGGATAACCCATCTTGAGCAGTGCCAAGTTCAAAACAGAACTGTCTCTCATCTACAAGAACAGTGAGTTCCAGGGTTGCAGTGGTGCCATGCGCCTGTACCAGATTTTCATGGAGATCAACCGACATTTTAACAGACTGTCAGTCTTCTTGAGGTCCTCCTCACTACACTCATGACAACAGCTGAAGCTGAGAGGTGCTTTTCTGCTTTGAAGAGGATCAAAAGCTTCTGGAGAAACACCATGACACAGGATCATCTTAATGCTCCAGCTATGCGCTGCATGGAGAAGACCTTGATCAGAGACATGCCTGGCTTTAATAGAAAAGGTCATGAGAGGTTTGCCACTGACAAGGAGAGAAAAGTACAGTTCCTGTACAAAAAGGCTTGTCAGAAACTCATCATATTATGAGAAAAGCTACTTATATATGTTTTAATTGGCATAGTGATCACACTTAATTTGAGACAGGTACAACGGCATAAAATAGCACCATCTTTAATGCATAACAAATTTCAACTTATATACATTTGTTTGTATTCCGTCATGTAAATAATTGACAGTAAAAAACAAACTATAAACAATTCAATGTATGAAAGATAAATTAACATATTTAACGGTAATATTTGTTTCTATTGATGTTTTTATTGGATATAAAGAAACCACAATTTGTTTTTTAAATAATTTGAATATTTTAATTTATAATTTCAATTATTGGGTTATTTCAAATTAATTCATATACAGATTATGTTTGTGTTTTTTGCAGGATCCACTGCCTGCTAATTAGTAATTTATGCAGAATTAATATTTGTGATATGTTGCTTTCTAACAAAACATGACCCATAGAGGCATGTGAAACATTTTCTTCCACATATCCAATTCTAGGGTCTAGCCTATATTTCCTGTCACAAAGCAAGGCTGAGGAACACTGCACTCTCTAGAACCTCACCTCTGCATTTAAAATAGAGTGTTAAACAGTCAAAAGGTCCTCATCAGTTGATCAAAGAGACCAACTTCTAGAATAAGGTCTCAACAGGTCTGCTACAGGTCATGTTGTGGCCATGTAGAGCTTTATAGTTGATGGAATTTTAAAATAAATTCAGAATTTTACTGGAAACCAGTGAGGGAAGCAAGAATGGGGGTCATGTGCAAGCACCAGCTAGTTTTTGTTAGTAACCTTTCTGCTGCATTCTGGATCAATTCAAGATGGACTAAAAATACACGTGAAAAGTGAGTTACAGTATTAAAAGTTCCATATTATTGGCTCATGGTATAGGTTTGATTTTTCCAATGTTTCTTAGATGAAAGAAAGAAGACTGGATGAGCTTAGAGATTTAAAAATTCAAATGCTAAAAAAATTAAATACTAAGATTCTTAGCAGAAGATTTGATATTACTCGCAAGATGGACAATGTATAACACGTTACAGTAAATGAGAATCTCGATTTGACTCTTCATGTGTTACAAAGCCCTTAATTTAAAAGAATGTGGGATGGATTGTTTTGCATACATACAAGATACTCATGCATGTTCCATTTTCTACACTATTACTATTCAATTCAATTCAGTTTTGTTTATGTAGTACCAAATAACAACAGTCACCCTATGTCACTTAAGTATTTGTGATAATTGAGTGCGGTCATCTATGCATCTATGCTGAGACTGTAAGTGTCTGAGGTTAACAATAACAGAAAACTACAATTTTGTGTAGTAATAGTTAACAATGATATATCAACAGAAGTTCACAGATCCAAATGTTAATATGTTTCTGTCTTTTAGATCCTCTCAGTAGCTTGTGAGGTTATGCGTAACACCACACTAAACAAAAGAGTAAATTACATAAAATAAAACATCCTTTGTAGATGGCAACACAATCAACTCCATTATTATTTGATTCAGCTTATGTGTATATGCATATTAATCTAATTTTCGTGATAATGATTCATTGTATTCGCCAGCATTCAATAAGCTGCAGAAACTGCTCATTATGAATAATGAAGTGAAAAAAAAGCCATGCATTACACACGTACTGTACTTTCAGCCAAGTATTTGCACAGTGAATAATTGAATGTGATTTTTATAAATAATAATTCTTCATAATGCATCCTTTAGTAAGAGAAGGGATAGACAGAAGGTGCAGAAGCAGTTGCTTAAAAGCATTCTAGGAGAGAGTGGGAATGGTGATGGCAGCCTGTGCTGGGGGAGTTATTGCTCCACTTACTTTACAAACTGAAAATCTCATTAAGTGTGACACTGAAGATTAGTTGAGAGGGACCAAAGTGGAAAGAGAATGAACTCACAAAGGGGCTGTGAGGAGGCTTTGGCTTTGTTTGCCATCATTAATTCAGCATTGAAACAGCTCTGGGGAAGCTCAGAGCCACTGATCAGAAGAGCTGCAGATATGACAGGCGAACAGGTGCCCTTTTTCCTCTCCAAACACTTTTCCCTTTTAGCTTCCATCCTCAAGTCTTAATTGAGGTGAATTGTGTATTTGGGCCATCTGCGTGCTGACAAAATAAAACCGGCTTTGATTTATGGTACCTCAGGGCATATTAGCTTCTGCATTTCTCTAGCCAGAATCCCATCTCTGCCTGCAAACTTTGAGTCAGCAAGAGTAGCATTGTTATTCCTGCAAAATTCAAATGTGATATCAATTGATGCTCATGCTAAAATTTTTAATAATACACTTGAATGATGAGAAAGGCATTACATGATCTAAGAAAAAATAAATGATAAAAAAGATGGTCTTCCATCTGGTATATGGGCCAAGCCAATGACTATGTGTGGCCAGCCCATGCAAGGACTTGGCCCATCATTGATAAGCTGAGACTTAACTCATTAATTATGGGCAGTTTTGATGGCATCAATAGCAAAAATGACAATGACATTCTCTGTAGAGTATAGCTCTGAGTAGAGTTCTACCAGTGTCGCCAACACTGACTAAAGCAAGCAGATGTTTCATTGTACTTGTATGGACTTTCTCGAGGTGCTTCGGCTATTTCCTGCACTACAGTGACTGTTAGGTTAATTGGTCAATATAAATTGTCCATATTTAAGTGTTGTCTGGTTTTTTTGTTAGCCCTGTGATAGACTAGTTACCTGTCTAGGGTATAAGCTACCCTACATCAGTTAGATGCTGATGGATGGATGGATAGATGGATGCACTGATTGATTGATTGACTGACTGACTGACGGACAGATGGTCATCTGCTGTGACCAGTAGCGGGTGAGAGGAGGGAGACAGGACAAAAGACAGACAAAGGAAGATAAGTCTAGACCTATTGCAGCGTAACTAAGGGAGGGTTCAGGGTCACCTAATTCAACCCTAATTATAAGCTTGATCAAAAAGGAAACTTTTAAGCCTAATCTTCAAAGTAGCAAGAGTGTCTGCCTCCCAAATCCAAAGTGGGAGCTGGTTTCATAGAAGAGGGGCCTGGAAGCTGAAGTCTCTGCCTCCCATTCTACTTTTAAATACCCTCAGAACTACAAGTAAGCCAGAAGTCAGAGAGGGAAGTGCTCAATTGGGGTAATATGGTTTATGAGGTCTTTAAGATAATTTTAAATTCAATTCTAGATCTAATGGGGAGCCAATACAGACAAGCCAGTATGGGGGAAATTTGCTCTCTCTTTCTTGTCCCTGTCAGTACTCTAGCTGCAGCAAAAAACTGTTGTATATTTAACATCCAAACCCGACGTCCATCTTGATGACACAGCTATTTATAAGGCTAGATATACACTCACCAACTACATTAGGGACACCTGTTAACCTGCTCATTAAGGATTCAAGGATTCTTTATTGTCATTTACATAACATTTGCATGCAGTGGAATGAAATTCTGCCCTCGGGTCCCAGTGTTGCCCATGTCATAGTTATGGCGTGGTGGTTAGCACTGCTGCCTCACAGCAAGAGGGTCCTATGTTTGATTCCATCTTGGCCGGGGTCTCTCTGTGTGGAGTTTGCATGTTCTCCCTGTGTTTGTGTGGGTTTTCTCCGGGTACTCAGGTTTCCTCTCACAGTCCATGGTTTCTGTCTCTCTGTGTTAGCCCGGTGACCTGTACAGGGTGCACCTTGCCTCTCACACTATGTCAGCTGGAATAGGCTCCAGCCCCTCGCAACCCTTAACAGGATAAGTGACAGAGGATGGATGGATGGATAAATATAAGTAATAATAATATAAAGAAAATATGTATACATGCATGCATACCTTTATATCTATACACACACAAATATATACACCAGTTTGTGTGATACATGCAATATGTACTGTTAAATATTACAAATAAATATGGCATTACAGTTTAGGATGTGGAGTGATGGTAAGGTAGAGACCCGTGGTGCCACAGCAGTGACTTGTGCAAATGACAGCAGCTTAAGTGTGTGGTCCTGCTCTTGATTCTCCTCAGCCTCCTGCCTGAGGGGAACAAAAAGTGTGTGTGCAGGATGCAGGTGGCCCTTTTCCTGCATCTGGTGGTGTGTCAGTGGTGGTGAAGAAGCTGACTCCAACTGTCCTCTGTGGAGCCTTCACAACCTTCTGCAGAGCTTTCTTCTCTACCGCAGAGCAGCTTCTGTGCTGCATCACAGGACGCTCTCCACCACACATCTGTAAAATGAGGAGAGGACTGATCTCCCGAGTCCAGCGTGCCTCAGCCTCCTGAGGAAGTAGAGGCACTGGTGTGCCTTCCTGACCAGACTGGAAGTGTTGTGAGGTCGTTAATCAAGTGTACGCCCAAGTACCTGTACCTGGGGACCACTTCCACGTCAGATCCTCCAATGTGCAGGGGGAATTGGGGGTGTCTGACCCTTCTGAAGGCCACCATCATCTCCTTTGTTTTTGTCACACTGATGCAGAGATTGTTCTCTCTGCACCAACCATCCAGGTGTTCCACCTGCTGTCTGTAGTCAGACCCATTGTTGTTAGCGATACATCCAATCACTACTGTGTCATCCACAAACTTCACAATATGACAGCCTGGGCATTTTGCTGAGCAGTCAAATGTGAGCAGGGTGAGCAGAAGAGGGCTCAGCACATAGCACTCAGCCATTGCTGAGGATAATGAGGGAGGAGGCGACGTCGTGGATCCTCACCTGTTTGTCAGGAAGTCCAGGACCCAGTTGCACAGGGAGGAACCTGGAATACATAAAAATGTATACAATATAGGTGGCACAAACATATTTTTTAAGGTAAGGTACATATTTTGCTAATTTGATAGAGTGGGGCAAAGTCCGACATTGGTTTCACCGAAAGCCACTAATTGTCATGAATCACACCTTTTTTCACACCTTGGCTCATGTGATTATGCAAATGAACAATAGTGGGTCAATGACCACCTCCAGGGGACAACCCCACTAGGGTTTAAATACCTGGGTCTCTCCACCATTTGGTTTTAGATCGGAAGACTTTCAGATGAGCGGCAAAATGTTTTTGAGAAACTTAAAGAAGTCCAGTTTCCCTTTTCAAGCTCCAGGGACTACCGTGACATGGGTGACTGAGAACCTACATAGATGTACTTTATTCCTGTAGCAACCATAGGGGAATCTTTGTATTTTTCATGCCTGATGTTACAAAAACCTTAGAAGAGTCAATATCTTCTTTGTTGAATTGACCAATATTCTAAATTAAATAAAATTATTAATTAAATCATCATTGAGGGAGCTTTAAACCTTTAGTCTTATTAGTAGTATTCTAAAGATAGCAGTAGAAGTCATTAAGGCATTTGATTCCTCTCTAGTATTCATATGAGCTGGATTATTAGACTTTCTTAAATCTGTGGCAGTGTTACATCAAGGCAGATAAATAATAGTAGGAGCATGCAAAACTTAAACACAGACAATCTTCACATTTGCATACACAGAAAGAAAGTGTGCTCTAATGATGTGTCTAACAGTCTGCTTACATGATCATTAGGCAGCCCTAGTACATGGGCAAACTGTGATATTCCAGCAGCACTTAGCAGCAGTATGATGCCAAGCACCAGTAATTTAACTCATATTATGTAGTGTGGGTGTTGATAGCTGTTAGCGGCTATGTTTCACAGCTGATTCTCCCTGAGGAGCACTTTATAAGATGTATACTCTGGAACTCAGAGCAGCCTCAGAATACTCTGGTCATGTCTGAATGTGCTGCTCAATGTAGTAGAGTAGAAAATGCATCAGAGGATAGTTTGTAATCTGTGTTAACCACAAAAATGTTTCCTACTTGTAGAATTTATTTGAGAAATGGACCCAGAAAGATTTTTTGGATTATAAGATTTTATTTTCCAGCCCCACTTTTCTGTTTCTTTAGATTCTCTGTGTTTTTAGTCACACACCTCCAATCGGTGTCCATAAACAGACACAGATTGGAGACTTGAAAATAATTTGCTTGGTATAAATTTACCTTTTGCCTTTCAGATTTTAGTATTGAGTTGTGCTAATAGAGAGTAATTATGGTGCACCATCCTCTAGAGGTGCCAGCATGCAATAATTAGCATAGAAAGGGTGAAAGTACTTGTGAAATTTTGATGTAAAATATGAACAAAAATGATACAACTATGGGAAAAAAATATGTGTTATTTTCCTTAATAGTGCATGTTGCTCTCTGAGTGCCCATTTCCAGGCATACCTGCTGGATGTTAAGCTGTCCACTCAAAAAAAAAGTAAAAGTTGCATGAAAAGAAAACATGCATAAAAACACAAAGTAAACTGCACTGCTGTCATTGTACTAGCACAAGCTCTAAAACACAGCAGTCTCGTCTCACATACAGACAATTGGTCGGGACTCACATTTTTGTGACAAAACAAAACAAAACAAAAGGCATTTTTATCTAAAGCATGATCTTTTTCAAAATCTAACCAAATAGAGAGTTCAAAAACAGGTGCATAGATAAATCTTTCACATAGTTAACAATCTTGTGAGTTACACCACAACCCTCCCTTCAGACTCTTTATGTGGACTATGTCACTCTGTGAAACAGGAACTCTCAGCATCCATACTGTTGTCGCCGATTTGTCACAACACCTACACAAAAGGACACTCTGTGTGCCATCAGGGGCACTCAGGGAGTGCCATCTTTGACAAAACAATAGCATTTGACACCATGGGAGAGAGAACGAGTATGAAATATACAAATATTTATCTGGTGCTAATAAGCTGTAATGAATAACTGTGTGAATGCCAAAGTAATTAAAGTTAACTAAAATCAAAGCAAAAACTAAAATTACGTGTAAAAAAATATATTAGTTAACTAAAATAAAATTTAAAAAATCTACTGAAACATTGAGAACTAAATGGAGAAGAAAATTAAATGTACAGGAAATTTAATTTGCCACCTAATCACAGTGGGGAAAAAATCTTAAATCAAATAAAATTTAAAACTAATAAAAAAGTAAATAAAACTCATAGATGAGGACTTGCATGTTTTGGTATATACATATATAATAATGATATATATATATATATATATATATATATATATATATATATATATATATATATACATATATATATAATATGCCAAATTGTTTAATGACAAAACTGCTTTTTGTTTGTTTTTATTTATTTATTTTTTTACATATGCGTGACTCAAGCTGTAAAGTGAATATGCCTTCAGGCCATTCTAAAATGTTCATTCATTTGTGTTCAGCTGGTGTGTGTATGGTCTGAATAAAGGCTAATTGCCTGCATGCTCAGGATAAAATCTCCTCGTTCCTCCTTTTTAACACTGTCTTCTTTCTCTCTCTCTATCTCCTCTTTGAAGATTTCACACGCCACATTGTGCTCAGGCCTTTATTCTTTTCCATGCATTTATACCAGCCATGCTCTGCAGTTCCCTCTGAGTATTATGATTGGAAACTATCAAAAGGGACAGAAAATCAGAGGCCATCTGATCTTTTCTCATTTGACAGTGGAAAAGAAGCAAATGAGATGGTGCAAACAAAGCCTTGGGTGTGATTTTCTGGGACAGGCTCCAGACCCTCTCCAAACCCTGAACTGAGAAGCAGTTCAGAAAATGGGCAGATAGATAGATGTTACTAGATGTATTTTCTTTAAGTATCAGTTGTTAGTAACTGCAGCAGATGAATTAAGACAACTGGTTTTCAGGCCTTTCCTCCCTCTAGCCACAGAGAAGCAAATTACCATAGAACTCACAATGCAAAATGGAATGCAAGGCAAGTGTTGCAATTTGATTTATTGTCCCACTCTTCAGCTGTTGGCAATAACTTGGCCACATCAATAATACCTGTTTGTTCAGCAAAAAGCGACAAGTTAATTACAGGAACATATGAAAGAACTTCTCCTTAGAAGGACACTGCTCAGGGCAGCATAAGGTAAATCAGAAGCTATAACGTAATCATTCCATTAATTGATTTTGTTGTGTTTTTCTTCATCAAACAAGGAGGAGTAAGTTCTTGAAGACAGGTTCTGGACACAGAATTAACGTACCAAAGGATTTTTTATTTTTATTTTTTTTTAGTTGCATGTTAATTGTTGCTTTCCCTGTATCACCCCAGCCTGAGCTTAAATGTTCATTTCCATAATTCAGTCAACACCAAAACAAATACATTTTGAAATCTGATGTTGCAAGCAACAATTATTAAGCAAAAAAGTATGAATTTCAGATTAAATTTCAGCAGTGTAACACTCAGGAAAGTTATATGTGTAGCGTTATGACAAAATTCTATTCAAATTGAGGAATTTTTTTAAAAAGTATTTAAAAAGTAACAAACCGTGATTTAAGTACAAATTTTGATTTAACGGGCCATAAGTCTAAAGGCTATTTTTAATGTTTCGATTTATTCAGATGTATATCACTTTGTGAATCACAAACTGGAGGAGCATGGTGCTGTGGTGGTTGGCATGGTGGTTAGCACTGTTGCCTCACAAATAGAAGGACTGTGTTCAAATCTGCCCGGGCCTTTCTGTGTGGAGTTTGCATATTCTCCCTGTGTTTGTGTGGGTTTTCTTCCAGGTACTCCAGTTTCCTTCCATGGTCCAAAGACATGCAGTTATAGGGGATAGGTTAATTGGTGATTCTAAATTGCCCAAAGATGTAAGTGTGTCTCTCTGTGTTAGCCCTATACAAGAGTTTACCCTGCCTTTTGCCCTATGACAGCTGGGATAGGCTCCAGCCTGAACAGGATAACTGGAAGAGAATGGATGGATGCATGACGAACTGCATATCATCACCCTCTTAACATAATGGTCTAAGTCATTTTTTAAACTTTTTTTATTTGCCTAAATCATCATATTTTCAATATTTGGTTCAGTTTTTTTTTTATCTTTTCTGAAAAAAAAAAACTCATTGTTTTAAGCAGGTGACAATGTGTAAGGTTAACTAGTGATAAAACAAAAGTCAATCACATGCAGTAGAGGTAGGTAGTAAAAACAAGTGACTGCAGAAGGAGTACTCAGCGCATCATGGGAGGTCCACTAGCATCTACAGCAGCACAACTAAGGAATGGTTCAGAGTCACTGGATCCACTGTAAGCTTGTCATATCTCCCAAATCCAAACTGGGAGCTGGAAATGGGCCTGATAGCTGAAGGCCCTGCTTCTCATTCTACTTTTGGAAACTCTAAGAACCACAATTTAGTCTGTAGTCTGAGAGCAAAGTTCTCTCTTGGAATGATATGATAGCATTAATGTACCAAAGGACCAGAACATGCAGGACTTTAAGCAAAATTTATAAACTCAGCAACAACTTCTAATTATTTGCTTATGTTTGCAAAGTGATCATGTTTACAAAACTTTAAAAAGCTGATTTCTAGTCAAAATGATACCCATACCTATTATATTCTGTGTAATAATACATATGACATAGGCTGAAGTGAGTGTCACAGTTCTTCAATCTGTTTCACAAGTTTTATCACATTGGGGTTACTTTGGCTTAGGAGGTAGAGCAGCCCATCTACTAATCGGAAGGTTTTTGCTTTGATCACCTGCTGGCTGCTCCAGTCTGCATGCCAAAGTGTCCTTGGGCAAGGTACTGAACCCCATGTTGCTACTGATACATTCATTGGAATGTGAATGTGTATGCAAATTTTAGATAGAAAGCACTTACATGTAGCAAAAAGTGCTTTTATGAATGTGTGTGTGAATGAAGACATGTATAAAGCACTTTGAATGCTCAAGTAGAGTAGAAAAGTGCTATATACTGTAAGAACCACTGCATTTACCATTTACCATCACCAATCCTTGACCCAAAAATAAGATAGCTAAGATAGCAGTCAAGCACATAATTTTTTATTGTTGGTTTGCATCTTTTCAGGTGTACATATGTAAGATTTTCTAAATGATGTTCAAGAACCATGAAACTGTTTGTATTTTTATGAAATCTTTTTTTATTTAAATTGATTCTTAAATGTGATATCAATGAAACTTCTGAAAATAGCTTTAAAATGTCTGTGTTGCAGCATTCAGACAGACTAGGAAAGAACTTGTGTGGAATTAATAGTACAGACAGTATAAGCTGCCTGCATTGTGCAGCATTCTTCTTAGCCTGAGGGCAACCAACTGGCTATCTGGCTGGAAACCAGCTATCTGAGAAGCCTTTGCTTGCTGCAATCCTGGCCATGTTTACCAGATGCACCATTCCCTCAGGTGAGCGCATTACAGCTGGCAGCTCCAGGATCCAACTAAACTCTTAGCCAGATACATGCTGGATGACGCTTCAGCCTGAGAACTGCACAGATGAATGCATGCACCACTCATCCACTGAACAAGACAAACAATGAGGACAGATAAATAGCCACAATCTGCACAATAAATGGTGATATATA